>JACCPG010006811.1:0-19441 GCA_016069955.1 Drepana arcuata | reverse complement strand
GGCTAGGTACTTTCTAGAGGGTTAGGGACATTTTATTAAATCTATTTTTCTATTTTCTAACGTACGTTTTGTAGCATTATTATTCGTCTCAACAACGCCTCAAAATATTAACGAATCTCTTATACCTACAAGGAATACTATGCCTTGAGATATTTTTTTCATGACTGTGTAACAGGCGGCCTTTGAACGATCACAACCGAAGGTCAAGTACTGTATCGACGTTTTTCCATATAGCATGGTGTTTTTGCTTTAAGAGGTTTCAGAGACGAGCTGAATTTATTACTAACTGACTTTTAATTAACGCCGACAAAGTATTTCAATTTGGAATTATAAAGCTTTAGACTTAAGAGTTTAGATATTTCAATAAAATTGGTTGCTATGGGCCCGTAACTATACCTCATTTAATTATACATCTCACTTCAATCGTATTCTGCTCTATAAAGACGTCATAAATAGGAGTTCTTGGCGAGATAATTAAATAAATGAATTAATATACCTCTTGTTGAAAATACTGCTCTCAACTCCCTCAACTATGCTTGCTCAAATATGTCATAGTGCTTTTTTTACCTTATTTTTTACACATTGAAATCTACTGTTACGATAAAGCTATGCCTACATGCAGGATACAAGTACATTAATTGTTATTATTAGTTTCTGAAAAACATCATAAAACCACGTTTCGAAGTGATGGCCGATGAATAATATTAGCCGTGGTGGCCGAGTGGTTCGCGTAGTGGGTGGCGACACAAAGATCGCAAGTTCGAATCCCGACTGTACCAATGAGCTTTTTGGTAGAAATCGTTCTCGTTTCCCCACCGAGAGGAAAGCGGCGTATGTCGAAGAAGCAATTCAATGGCGTATGTATAGTAGTGCTTGAGTAACGGCGATGGACTCGCCATCTGTCACGTTGGTACTTAAAATATATCTCTGGCGGAAATTGGGTGTGTGGGTCCACTTCGGGGACCCTTGTGGGACGGCGTTAGGATACCTAATAATGTTGGGTATTTTGTTATCTTTGAAGCTATTTGTTTATTTCATCGTCTTGGGGATATACCTACTTTCCCGATAACTTCTAGAAGACAAGCCTGTATCCTATCTTATCTTACTAATATCATAGATGTGAAAGTTTGTTAGTTTGGATGTTTGCAGTTCTTTCACGGCCAAATCGGTTCGGAATTCGGAATAGGAATGTTTTTTTTATTCTTAATAATTCAAAGATCTTATATTATAATGTATGATGCTCTTTCACGGCATAGCGGATGAACCGATTCTAGCAGGACAATTTCCAAAGCTACTTTTTCGAACTCCTCGCGGGCGAAGTCGCGGGAATAATTTAATTTAGGTTTAATGAAAAAAAGCTAATGTCTGTAAACAGTGAATCGATAAATTGTATTATGATTTAGTTTCATAACGAACACATCATTAGTCATTTTTGGATAGCGCAAAAACATCCCAATGCGCTCTCAAGCGATCTTCCAATTATTCAAGCTCGTTCTATCCGTTCATTGATTCGATTTCGTTCATTGTTGAGCTGATAGATTGTTCATTCATTAGGACAGAATTTAATTAATTTTACACGGTACCTACATACCTTTGGAATGTTGCCATTTTAGTACCTACTCAGACATAATTTCATTGATTGATGAATAACATCTGATCATCGAGTAAATTGAGATTTTAATTTTAGATAACGAATATGTTTTTTTATCAGGCTTTATTAAAAAGAATAATTCGCCTTAGAGAAGTCTGCAAATTTAAAATTGTTATATCGAAATCCGACTTTACCATAGAGTTTTTTTCTTAATTTAATTGATTAGTAACACCATGAGTTTCATGGTAACGTAAAGGGTCGGGAAATAGCTTCGTGAAACGAATCATGCTAGAAGTTCGGAAGTACGGTCCCGCTATCTGCCATGTTGGCACCATATTATATATCCGACAAAAAGAGGATTTTGTTAAGCTCTGCCTAGCTCTTCGGGGGCCCTTGTATAAAAGGGAATGCCAATAAAAGATGCCTAAGCTAGTCAGCTCTTCTCAATTGCTAATCTAAGCCGTGGTGGCCGAATGGTTCGAGTAGTTGCCTACGACCCAAAGATCGCAAGTTTGAATCCCAACTGAAGTTTTTCTTAACTTAAGTACAGTGGTAGTCACACCACAAGCTTTACGGTGAAGGAAAACATCGAAATCCTACATACGTCTGAGAAGCAATTCATACGCGTATGTATAGTCTTGCTTGAGTAACGGCGCTGGACTCGCCGACTGTCACGTTGGCACCTAAAATATATCTCTGGTGAAAAGTAGGTGTGTGGGTACAACCTTATATCTCTGCCAACCCCTTCGGGGACCCTATGGGAAGTTGTGAGGTTATATTATATTCCATCATAGATGAGTAACTAACTACCAGCTCAGTATAGGCAATAAGCTCTACTCCATTTGCGGATTATATTTTCCACCGTCAATCTCACTCCAATCCCGCCCGAACGTTGCTAAACGAAAATAAAAATCCAAGAACTGAATTAATTTGAGCGATCTTTATATAAGACTGAATTAAATTTTCATCTTTGCCTTCCAAAGATAGCCTCGAGCACGTAAGCGTCTGTAATGTAATATCCGAGATTTTATTCAGACATGAGTAAACCTTAGGTACTTGTATGATTTCTCTTATTGAATTTTATGGCATGTTTACATTGCACAAATTTAATTTAATAACAACTAGCTGTACCGGGAGACCTAGTACTGCCTGCCTTATTTCTCAGCCAATGTTTAACAGCTAGGGACAGAGTGGTTTGTATGGTAAAAGAAAATTGTTGTTTTTATTTTTGTCCTCATATTTTTTAATTTTTTCTCCAATAGAACCGTTCCCAGACTTCGTCAAACACAACAAAAAATTCTTCAAGCATATCGGTTCAGCTGCTTCAGATTTGCGCTTAGCAATTTATTTAGTGATTCATTTTTATTTATTTATCTAGTAACTATGTTACACAGTTTTTTAGAACCTAGTCCTTTGTAATCCGAACGCAGTATAACGAATATTTTGTGGCCATGATTGTACCTACATGACAGCTCATTTGACAGCTGTCAAATTAAATCGATAGGTAACGGTTGATTGATAAAGGAATCAATTATTTATTTTGGGCTTGACACTACTATACTAAAATTAGATTAACTCATCGCAGATTAAATAGCATGTTAAAAAAAAATAAAACAGCATGTTCTTGTATGTATTTTTGTAAATCTGTCAGCCGAATAGTCAATTATCCTGTATACGAAACTTGAGGTCGCGATTATTTGTGCTGAGGGTATCGAGTTTTTATGTGATAAGCACCTAATGTTTAAACCTTAGCTTAAAGCATCATATGTGTATAATTCTACTCTATCTAGTATATCGCTATATACTAATGTATCCCGCTATCTATCTCCGATAGTAAGTAATTTGGGTGGAATTGTTTAGAGATTTTAAACGTGCCCTTGCCTAGCTCTAAAGACTATAATTAAGATGAATGGAATCATTCCGAGTCCCTAACGAGGTAGGCAGAGAGTATAGAGCGCCAGTTCTCTCTAGACTTACATACCTCTTTCGCTTCGTCCACATTCATCAGTCTCTTCATACATGCTCGTCGGTTTCGAGTACTCTTAACGTTCCTGTCCTTGAGCGTCCGATCGATTTGATCCAGGTAGTTGGAACGTGGCCTTCCTCTGCCTCTTCTTGCACACACTTTTGCTTTGTATATCTGTCTCATCAATCTTATATATATAGGTGTATATTTAAATATCCACATAATACGAACATTCCTTGAAAACTAAGACGATCCCTAGAGCGTGCCTCAACGTCACCATTCATCAATTAGAATACAGAATCCAATTTTTGCATCCATTCAAATGCTACGTCTTTGTCTCAGTACGGGCAGGGATTGACACTCGAATCAATCACGACACGGTTGCCGAGTACGTGTCCGATTGGTCGTGAAACGAAAATACATTTGTGATATTTAGTGCAGATTATAACACTACATAAGTATTAATAACACTATACAGGTTGCTTCAGAAAATATTATAGTAAGCTTCTGGAAACTAGAGGGAGGCTGTGAATTTCCTCGTGACGATGCAATAAAACGAATTTTTTTTTATTTTTTTTTTATACCACATGGGTGACAAACAAGCATGCGGTCCTCCTGATGGTAAGCGGTTACCGCCGCCTATGGACGCTTGCAACACCAGAGGTATCACTCGCGCGCTGCCGACCCTGCAGGAATCTTTTCACACCCTTCTTGATGAACTCCATGCTGTACTCTCCAAGGAAAACCTCAACGGGAAGCTCATTCCACAGCCTGAGCGTTCGCGGAAGGAAACTCCTTTGGAACCGCGCAGTGCGAGACCTTTGTGGTTCCAAGGTATGGGGATGAATTCCCCGTCGATGGCGAGAGGTGCGGTGGTAGAAGGTGGAAGTGGGCATCATATCGAACGATTCTGCAGAACACTCCCCGTTATACAAGCGGTAGAACACACATAGGGAGGCAAATTCTCTCCTCAGACTTAGTGATTCCAAGCCGCTTGTGAGCATGTCATAAAATATTGCATAGAAGATAATAAAATATTGCATTACTATATGGAATAATATTCACTTCCAACCGGTATTTGGGATGTTTTTACAAACGATAATTAATAAGGTAAATGTATATAGCATATGATTGTCACAACCGATTTTTATGCAAAAATAAGGTTGTGTGTTTTACAGTTGAACGTAAACTGTGTTTTGTAGTTTGCTAGTCATTATTGTGCCCTATGACATTGTTATTTGAGTGACTGTGCCGTGTCTTAGAAATCCTGTATAGTTTAAACGTGAGAAATCTATTTCCTTCTCATCACCTTTGCGGGGGGGCTATATGACTACTTCCCCCACCCTTCCAAGGGGCCTTATTTAACAGAAGTATGTACGCTTATTAAAGGGAGCGTAGTAATATCCGCGTAACTTGAAGTCAAATTCAAACTTCGAGACTAATGCTGGATACGTCTGAAAGTAAAACCATACACACATATTTAAAGAGCCGTGGTGGCCGAGTGGTTCGAGCAGTTGCCCGACGCAAAGGTCGCAAGTTCGAATCCCGACTGTACCAATGAGTTTTTCTAAACTTAAGTACAGTGATTAGTCACACCACGAGCTTTACGGTGAAGGAAAACATCGAGAGGAAACCTGCATACGTCTGAGAAGAAATTCAAAGGCGTATGTATAGTCGTGTTGAGTAACGGCGATGGACTCGCCATCTGTCACGTTGGCACCTAATATACCTCTGGCGGAAAGTGGGTGTGTGGGTATTACCTATACACCTCTGCCTACCCCTTCGGGGACCCTTGTGGGAAGGCGTGAGGATATATTATATTATTATTATTAAACATATTTAAAGAGTTCTAGATATTACGTTCTGGCCAATTCGTAGAATCTTGTGAACAAGTGTAATGATAGAATACCATGTACATATACTTAGTAATTTTTATTTAGATTTCTATTTATTTGATAATATTTAAGATAAACGTGATGGCCGAGTAGTTCGAATAGTTGCCTGCAACACAAAGATTGCAGATTGAATTGAATGAGCTTTTCTGTACTTAGGTAAAGTAATTAGTCACACCACCGGCTTTACGACGAAAGATAACATCAAGAGTAAACCTGCATAAGTTTGAGAATAAATTCAAAAGACGTATGTATAGTCGTGCTTGAGTACTGGCGATTGACTCGCCATGTCACGTTGGCACTTAGATTATATCTCCGGCGGAAAGTGGGTGTACGGGTAATATCATTACACGTCTGCCTACCCCTTCGGGGACGAGTTTGAAAGGTTAAAATAATAAGAATATTTGAAACAATATCACCAGGAGTCCGTTTATGAGGTTCAAATTAATTGTAATTACAAAAAATTTACCCCTATAAATTATCCTTACTAATATTATAAATGTGAATGTAAGTTTGTTTGTTACGCTTTCACGTAAAAACTACATAACCGATTATCATGAAAGTTTGTACACATATTCCTGGAGGTATAAGAAGTAACATAGGATACTTTTTATTGAAAAAAGAAAGCCGGTTTACTGATATTTTTTTATGGTGATGACTTATACCCAGGATTAAGACATAGGCTACATTTGAATCCCGAAAGATTCAAAGCTCTAATATTAAAAAGGCAAAAATATGTATGTTGCTCTTTCCACGCGGGCGAAGCCGCGGGCATAAGCATATATATATATAACAGTGACGGGGTTTTAAAGGAATATGAATATATTCTAATAACATAAATAAAACTGACCATGTTCTATTTGCGGATGCTCTACACTTTGTTTACTTTAACCCAAAACTCGCCAGTAAAGGGTTTAACAACACTTTGGTCCGTTTACAATCCTTAAGTGTGAGCTCTGTACACAACAAATGAATGGTAGAACCACCGTTCAACATATATACAAATCCGGGGATTCAGTTTTGGGAAAATAAGTTTTCAGTGGGTTTCTGACCCAACATCCTAGTAAAAGGTCGTAACAAATGACCCCTTTAGAACAATATGTAATTTTTCCACTCACGTCATTATGTTTCAGGCGTTTTCAGGCCAGTTGTAAGTATAGAGCGCTGCTTGATTGATTTATTTGTAGGGAGCTTACGGCCGACTTCAACTTTAAATGGTGCAATCCGAATGTCGAGGCATGTCAGTGAGTTATTTATTAGAGTTTATTTCATAAATCATGTTTAGTTACGCCAAGTCATTCATTGGGTAGGTACCTATAGTAATATCTTCACGCCATTCCACAAGGGCCCCCGAAAGGGTGTTCGCCGGTACTCAAGCACAGCTATAGCATGTATAGTCGTACCGGGGTTTGAATTTCTTCTGCAACATATGCATGTTTCCTCTCAATGTTTTCCTTAACCGTAAAGCTCGTGGTGTGACTCCAAAAGCTTTTAAGTAGTACAGAGTAATTTATATCTGAATCGGACTTTGGTACAGTCAGGCTTCCAACTTGCAGTATTTACGTTGCAGACGAATGCTCGAACCACTAGGCTAGCACGGCTCTTTATACCCTTTATTATAGTATTGTGAGGTATTCGGAACTACGTCGTATCTGAACATAGCAATAAAATAACCCTTGTTCTGATAACATTATGTGTCGTAAACAAGGTGTAATCTTCGATCTTTTTATTACCAACTGTATCGAATAGTGATTGTCTCACATAAATTGTCTGTGAAAGTTCGTAAGTTCGACCGTAAGTAATTCGGTGCTTATAAAGTTAGTGCAACCGAAGAAGTTCCGTAAGAGATTGGATGTGTTAAAACCTTGTTCTGAATTCAGTTGAAACACTCAAGCGTGAGTGTGAGAATGTTAATACAAAACGCTTTTATAGACTTTTTGTGAGCGCATTCTCACTTGAGATTTCTTCAATAAGGCCATTGTCAATCTGCTCAACTTTTCCAGTTGTTGTACTTAAGTTTTATTTGAATAGATTTATTTACAATAAATAAAAACGGGAACGTCAAGAGTACTCTAAACCGGCGAGCACGTATGAAAAGGCTGATGAATGTGAGCGAAAGAGGTATGCAAGTCTAGAGAGAACTGGCGCTCTATACTCTCTGCCTACCCCGTTAGGGACTCGTAGTACCCATATTCTGTGTTAATCTAGGTAACAATCCATCTGTGTGCCATCTTGAGGAACAAGTATTTATTTACAAACAACCGCATTTAAATTATTACTAGCGACCTGCCACGGCTTCGAACGGGTGCAACTACATAATAATAAGTAAAAGATAAAAATTGATATAATAATATATCCTCACGCCTTCCCACAAGGGTCCCCGAAGGGGTAGGCAGAGAGTATAGAGCGCCAGTTCTCTCTAGACTTGCATACCTCTTTCGCTCACATTGTTACTGTGGGTTATCCTTTACATATAAGTATACCATTGCGGACATAATTCTCGATCTTTTTAAGATATACAATTTCATAGTAGATAAAAATAATCCATCTCTGATTTAGCTAGCGTTTACGATTTAAGAAAACAAAAATATTTTTGATACATCACATAGTTTTAAAGACCTAAGCGGAAACGACTTTATATAATAACAATTAATAATAATTTTACAATAAGGTTATAATAAAATTGCTACCAAATGAAGGTTCCATCTGGTAACAATTTCATACATAAAAAAAATGGTAACGAATATCGCGCAGGTAAATCGTCCCCCCAATGAGGTTGAATGCGAACACAGATGCTACTAAGGTATGCGAATCGGTAATCAGTCTCGCTTAAGCCAGCGGAAGAAACTCCCGGGCGCAGCTTAGTGGTGGTTTGTCGGTTCAAGCGCTTAGCTTCTGTCTTAGCTGTAAGCTTTTATGACTAAGATTTGGTCTAGACGTAATATGCATGGACCAATGTATATGATTTTCATTATTTTACTACTTCTTGAAGTTATGCTTCTATGGGCGCGATACGAGGGTGAAGGCCAGCTCCAACAGCATCATAAAAATGCCAGTAGGCTGGGTTGTTAGTATGTGAATCACTGCTTAGCTATTTCATATGGGATAGTATAGCCGTGAATCACACACACATTATAATATTTATATATGTAATAATATATAATCATGTGTTTTTTTATGATATTATATATCCTCACGCCTTACCACAGGGGTCCCTGAAGGGATAGGCAGAGGCGTAAAGGTAGTACCCCAGGCACGCCCACTTTCCACCAGAGATAAATTTTAGGTGCCAACGTGACAGATGGCGAGGCCATCGCCGTTACTCAAGCACGGCATACATATGCCTTTGAATTGCTTCTCAGTCGTATGCAGGTTTCCTCTCAATGTTTTCCTTCACCGTAAAGCTCGTGACGTGACTAATCAGTGTACTCAAGTTAACTAAGTTAAGTTCGAACTTGCGATCTTTGTGTCACAGGCAACTACTAAAACCACTCGGCCACCAAGCACAACATAAAGCATGTTTTTATATAAATATAAGAATTTCCAAACTAACTATTTACGTAAGTAGGTAAACAAAAATATACCTTATAGCTAAAGACACATGAAAGGGTTTCTCATGACGTGTGTACGTAAAAATAAAGCCATTTCATCTTTATCCAAGCTTAACCAAAACTGAATCACGTGGTAACATTAATATCCGGGGTTTGAAAACTCACCGCAATTTCCTTCGTAAAAATATTTAACTTGTATGTAATCTATTTTTTTCTGACACAAATCCCCTGTAATCTGCAGGCTTTCATATTTGTATTAGTTATTAGCAAACTTCAAAACACCTTATCCGCTTGAAGTTCGTTTTATCTATTTATGTCCCGATTACAGATTTTCTGAATAATAATAATAATAATTTACTTATATGATTAGGTAGCGCTCGATCGCGGGGAGTGGAAGGACAGGAGGGAGGCTTTTGCCCAGCAGGTGGACACAATTGGCTATGAATTAATAAATAAAATAATTAATAACCATTTTATATTATTATTAATTCATAAAATAACCAGTTGTTTACACATCCCACAAGGGTTACACACGATAACCCTCTTTACTCCTCAGGTATTTTACTTACATACATATCATCACGCCGAGTCCCTAACGAGGTAGGCAGAGAGTATAGAGCGCGGGTTCTCTCTAGATTTGCATACCTCTTTCGCTTCGTCCACATTCATCTGTCTTTTCATACATGCCCAACGGTTTCGTGTACTCTTAACGTTCTTTACATGTCCGATCAATATCTATCAGAACGAATTTCACTATATTCTTTAAGCTCACGATAAAGAATTCGTCTAAGTTTTTACTTCAGAAACATTTAGGTGAATGTGATTTTCAAATTTCGATACCAGACTTCAGAACTTTTTATCTTGTGAATTCTAACGGTTCGCACGAAATTTAGTTTTGAAGATGGGTACATTTTCTGCACTCCCCGCGGTCGGAGTCCATAGTTATGAATACTTTTAATCGAATAATTTCTGAGGTTGAGATTCAATTCTGAGGTATAAAACTGAACACAGATTTTAAGGTAAATAATTTTAACGAATTCAATGGGTCATTAAAAGGAATGGTTTTGATAAAAGTTTACATCACGCGTATGTTTTGTCTACTTAGAAAATATTTTATCCACCTTCTGGGCTGTAGGAAGTTCCACCGGATGTCACGACTTCAGGCTTAGGGCTCAAATATTCGGCGGTAATATATTTAGCTGCCAACGTGACAGATGGGGAGTTTATCGCTGTTTCTCAAGCACGATTATACCGTATGTAAATACTTTCCTTGAATATCTTCTTAAACGTATGCAGATTTCATCTCGATGTTTTCCTTCAACGTAAAGGTCGGTGTATGATTAATCACTATCGTTAAATAAAAAAAAAACTATCCGAACATGCAAACTTCGTGTTTCGAATTCGACTCCAATCACTCGGCCGCCAAGGCTGGCACTTGAAAATATTCTTGAAATCTTTGTCTTAGTTAATTTTGATAGATGATAATAATAACTGTGCAATTCACTCAACGCTCTTAAATAATTTAGGGAGAATAATCATCTTTTAGTCAAATTGAATGAAGCTAACTTTCCTTTTTTAGCAACCCCATCCCGTGGGATCGCCTCGACTTCGCTTTTAATCAAACTTTTTTACTTCTTTATAAACGCAAGAAAATATAATAAAGAAGAAATCTTATCAAAGCGTGTGTTCTAAAGATTCTTAGCGAGGTATATTTTTAGCGTGCCTTCATAGATACAGAAGCTATTTGGCAAGAGCTTTAGGTTGTTTGTGAAAAAACATATTAAGGTTTTAAGATGGAGTTAACCTAATAAATAAGCTTATCAAAATTACGTATGATTATTATACATATATATCACCACGCCAAGTTCGCCAGAGCGCCAGTTCTCTCTAGACTTACATACCTCTTTCGCTTCCCACATTCATTAGTCTCTTCATACATGCTCGTCGGTTTCGAGTACTCTTAACGTTTCCGTCCATGAGCGTCCGATCGAATTGATCCAGGTAGTTGGAACGTGGCCTACGGATGATTGATATTTCGTAATATTTAATTTCCAATCAATCCCTGAAAAAATATTGATCGTCCTAGTCCGTTGTGACGGTCTGGTCTAGTGGTATGAGCTCCTGACTGCGAAACTTAAGATCGAGGGTTCGATTCCCCGTTGAGGGCAGATATTTGTATGATGATGCATTTGTACGTTAGTCTTGGATGTCCTATGTATTTAAGTATATGAGTACCTACCTACAACTACTACTACTACTACCTGCTGCTGTACAATTTCGTGCAATGATAATGTTTGTTTGCTGTAGTATTTATCTTGTTATTTATTTATATCTATATTAGAGTATATTTATCAATCACTGATATTATAGTACAGACGTTACCTAGCTTAGGATCAGTTGACATTGGGGTTCAGATTATAGTTGTCGCAATATCTACACACGTGAGGAAATTATGTTTAATGCTATACACGCCCGTAGTATGCCATAAACAAATGAGAATTTCCCGTTACGGCGCTTTACAAATAATTAAGTTTTTTGGGTCGGCTAAGCGCGATGCGACCCTTGCTGCTGTTAGCGTCTATAGCAGGCGATAACCAAACCACCATTAGGCGGGCCACATACTTTCTTACATATTTGCCACTTTATGAGTATTCGGAAATAAACTTTTGTCTAATAGACTAAAGAGGATTGTTTTGTATAAGAACAAATTTTCAATATTTTTTAATATCTAAACGCATTGTATAGTCCTTGAAATGTTTAATGGTTGGGTATATGTATCTTAACACTTTCCCACGTGGGTTCCCAAAGGGGTAGACAGAAGTGTTTCTTAACAACATCTTATGGCCGGAGATAAATTGGTTTATGGTTCAGGGTCTGTTGTCGTTTCTCAAGCACGTCCTAACATATTTTGAATATATTCTCGAACGTATGCATGTTTCATTTCAATGTTTTCCTTCACTGTACAGCTCGCTTGATAATCACTGTACTTAATGACCCGAGCTAAGAGTTTGTCTGTATATTATATTTCAATGATAACATTATTTTTTATTTTGTAATAGCGAGAAAAGCGCTTCTGGAAAACTTAAGCGTCCCTCAGATACAAATTTTACCGTCTCACAATTTAGGACAAGTTTTACAAGAAGCAAGAAATTCTCTCGACATTTCTTTATAACGTTTATTTTCTGTGGAACCCATTACTTTTATTACTGCGTTCCTACGCTGCCTATTTCGTTGGCAGCCTTGTCTTTAAGACAATGTCATTAAGTAGCGGAATATTATTGCGGAGATCCACAAATTGCTCGAATTAATACGCTTCCTTATATTACTTACAGTCCGTGGAACCATTAGTATTTCCTACCAAAAATGTTCTATAGATTTGCCAAGTACAGAAATTTACAATAACTTAAGTGCACATTTTTTTAATACAAATTCTACATGACACGTGAGACGATAATAAAAAAACTTTGAGTCATCATCATCATCAGTTCTGTTGTGTTTTGATGTTCATCATACATTCGCTTACTGATCTATATCAGTCCTCTACGATTTGACGCCAGTGTTCTCGGTTGCGAATTAGTCTTCATCATTTTAATTCATGATAAAAATATTAATAATTGATATTTTGAAGACTTAATAGCACCTACTTTTTTAGTCACAACTAGGTGAACGCGACAGACAGAGAAACTGTCGCCGCTCTTAACACGACTTTAAAGTTTACAGATTTTCTCACGATTTTTAATGATGAGACAAATTTCTACTCGAGTTCAATTCGGTTTGACTACGCAAGAAAATATGGATTTGTTACTAATGGAACAGGGGAAGGAGATAGTTTATACGACATTTCAATTCACTTGTATTGGACCACATTTGTGATTAATAATTCTTACCTGACCGTGGTTGATGAATCCGTGCCTATGAGCCAAGTCATGTGCACTCTCCGCACCATGGGGTACGTGAACAGCGAACTGATGATGATATAACGGCACACACGAGTCCAAAACTGTTAATACCACGACTGCTATTGAAAACATAACGCACCCCGATCATTTCACGTTAATACCTAAACTCAATTACCATAACACTGAGCTATAACTTTCCAAGAAACATTTTGGCGAATTGCTTTATGATTTATGCGCCCAAGTTTCCACTCGCGGTTAATGTAATTTTAATTCGTCGTGATTTCGTGATGGTAGGACGTGCGTTTCAGGCTCCGTCTTCACCGATACTGGCTCCTCGTGACTGGTGGTGTTTCGCACGTTATATTTCAGGCGCATGCGTGTAACTTGGCGCCCTTTCTTCAGGCTCACTTGCCATCGCAACGGTTGGCGTGTGTGTGTGTGTGTGTGTGTCAATTTACTTGAATATCTAATTGGATCGCATCGCCTTGTAACGCTATGTATTGTTGATTTTTAATAAATCAATATATTAATAATAAAATAATATTTTTTTTAATAAAAGAGCCGTGGTGGCCGAGTGGTTCGAGCAGTTGCCTGCGACGCAAAGGTCGCAAGTTCGAATCCCGACTGTACCAATGAGTTTTTCTGAACTTAAGTACAGTGATTAGTCACACCACGAGCTTTACGGTGAAGGAAAACATCGAGAGGAATCCTGCATACGTCTGAGAAGAAATTCAAAGGCGTATGTATAGTTGTGCTTGAGTAACGGCGATGGACTCGCCATCTGTCACGTTGGCACGTAATATACCTCTGGCGGAAAGTGGGTGTTGGGTATTACCTATACACCTCTGCCTACCCCTTCGGGGACCCTTGTGGGAAGGCGTGAGGATATATTATATTATATTATTATTTATAATAATATATCCTCACACCTTCCCACAATGGTCCCCGAAGGGGTAGGCAGAGGTGTATAGGTAATACGTGCCAACGTGACAGATGGCGAGTCCATCGCCGTTACTCAAGCACGACTACACATACGCCTTTGAATTTCTTCTCAGACGTATGCAGGTTTCCTCTCGATGTTTTCCTTCACCGTAAAGCTTGTGGTAATCACTGTATGTACTTAAGAGTTTTTTATATAGCGGTTTAAAACCAGCTTAAACAGGATGAAACGGTATTTTTTAAGGTGTTGTTGGTTATTGCCAATAATTCTCTAGTCTAATATTTATGGTCTTTGAAAAAAACACACACTTGATGATGTACAATGAACGAGATAATCTCTACTACAAAGATTTTTTACACTTCACAACAGGCACGCTCATGTTGTCCACTTGCAAGTGATAAGGCGAAGAATTACAACCACTTTAGCGGAGATATATTTTAGATGTCAACGTCATATCTGTCGCCGTCTTTCAGGTACGACAGACTGCATTTCTTTACATATATAGAACAGTATTTTTCTTTGGTAAAACCCATTGGTAGACTATAGGGATTTGGACCCGCAATCGTCACTTTATATGGGACTATATAAGCTACCCGACCACAACGACTTACAACTCCTATACATTTCTAGATATAGGTGTACACATGCGGATGCATTTTCGACGGACAAATATTTGAGTGCCATTCTGACAGATGGCGAGTCTGTCAGGCTGAAGCACGACTATGAAAATATAGACGCATCTGAATTATTCTTACATAATTACAACATATATGGTACACTCTATAATATATTTACGTAAAATACAGAATAAACTCGCCAATACGTTACAATTGTAAATATGTTATTACTGCATATAATCAGGAGTCTAGAAAACACACGCGTGTGGACTTTATTCGTCTGATGCAGTCAGTTCATAGCAACTTCCCGTAGGAAGTTCAGTAGAACAAATAAGGAATTTGAATTTTCCAGGCACTTTGAACTGAATACTAACTGAAAACTCTGCGTGCTTTAAAGTCATGTTTTTAACAAAAGGTTGTATGTACGTCCCGTTCGAATTCGGAGCTGCCCGACTGGGGCAGGACCTCCACCTTAAAGTAGTCCGTAGCCAAATAACACAATTTTTTGTGTTGTGTTCCTACGCGGTGAATAAGTTTTCCAGTAATGAGCTCCTTGGGGAGGGGGGAGGATTGTTACATTGTGTTGGAAGCAGAGGGATTAAACCCATTATGCTGCCAACATACTATAACTCTCCGAACACAGAGTGGCAACACGCAAGTGATACTTCAGTATCGTGAGCGTAAATAGGCTGAGGGAACCGCTTCCCATCAGATGGGCCGTATGCTTGTTTGCCACTCCTATTGTATAAAAAAAAAAAATTATGCCTCTGGAGTATGGTTCGCTCTTTACATGAATGTATCATAATTTCAAGATTATGCTCGTATAGCAGGCGTATGATGCCATATTCGTAAAATGTCACACTCGACAAAGGTCATGATATAATATATGTAATAAAGCCGTGATGGCCCATTGGTTCGAGTAGTTGCCTACGACGCAAAGATCTGATCCCGACTGTACCAATGAGTTTTCTGATCTTTAGTACAGTGATTAGTCACACCACGAGCTTAACGGTGAAGGATAACATCGAGAGAAAGCCTGCATACGTTTGAGAAGCAATTCGAAAACCTATGTACAGATATATATTTAGTAGGCAACGTGACAGATGGCGAGTTCATTGCCGTTGTTTTTTATATTTTTTTTATTACATCTTTAACAAATCTACTTAGTAGTTTCTGAGATAAGCGCGTTTTAACAAATAAACCCTGCCTCTCTATAATATTACCATATAGATAACTAACACCCTTTCGGTTTAAAGGGAGCGGACCAAGCTCTGATAAATCGAAGTTAATATTTATCGTATAACGATTTTCGAAGTTCTATTTTGAAACCTAGCCTAGAAATGTTGATTGTCTAGTGCTGAAGTATGACTGCTACTGCCACCGTGAAAGCGATACTCAAGGAAAATGGTATATTGGCTGACACCTTGTTAATTAAAAACTCTCGTTCCAATTTCGAAACTGCTCTATTTTTTTTTATATTTACGTGATACGAACCTTTATATCACGTAAGTCATAGACAACTACAGAGTTCAAAAAGCGTCGGTTTATATCCACTATAATAAAAATAATTTAATTACATTTATTATAGTGCCCTGGTGGCTGAGTTCGACACATCGCCTGCAACACAAAGATAGCAAGTTCGAATCCCGACTATAACGCATTAGGCGTTTTCCTGAACTTAACTACAGTGATAAATCACACCACGATATTTAACGTGAAGGAAAACACCGAGAGGAAACCTAAATATGTTTAAAAATAAATTCAAAGATATATGTAGCTACTAGAAAACCGGCGATAGGCTCGCCATCTCTCATTTGTCAATCATCACTCAATCAATACAATCAGTCTTAAAATTCAATAATTGGCTAATGGTAACTCACCACCCGCTAGATGGAGCTCCTGAAGTCTATTATTATTATTATTACTCATATAGTACCAACTTATCTACAATCCTTCACAGGCTTAGAGATAACCAATTCTATTACCCAATTACGATCTAGTCGTACGCCAACAAGATCTACAAAGGCCCAAGACCCAACCCCGGAAACAATAAAGGCCCAAATAACTAATTTGACCCCAACTTGGCATATAACAAAGAAGCTGCCTAACTAAATAGAGATTAGACGTAATGACGTCACTGTTTGCCGAATAGTAGTTACGAACTGATAATTTTGGCGGAAAAGGTTAAATAGTGTATGTCGGATGCCTTAGTTGTAATCATTGTTACATTAAAGTGTCAATCACGGCAATGCGCAAGTGATACTTCGTTATCGTGAGCTAAAGTTGCCCATCATGTGGGCCGTATGCTTGTTTGCCACTCTTGTTGTATAAAAAAAAATATTAATAAAGCCGTCGAAAGGAAGCCTAAATATGTTTGAAAAGACTCATTGTAATAAATCACTGTATTTAAATAGTACAGGTTATCAGGTTCGATCCCATAATGGCCAGCAAGTGTGTATGAAGTAACTGATGAATGTAGATGAAGCGAGAGCAGTCTGTAAGTCTAGAAAGAATTGGCGTATTACTCTCTCTGTAAGCAGACGAAGCAGAATATGATGATAGAATGATGATTATGACGGTCCCGCAATCTTAATTTTACGGATTACTAATCAAACCACGTGAACACTTCGACTTTTTATCGTCCATGTATAATAAGAGTGCACATCATTATCCAAAAGCAGCCGCTGAAAAATAAAATTATCCAAACTGAAGTAATGGATCTTTCGATAATGACGGCCATTCATGCCAACAATACAATTTCGAATCCATAGAGTATATTCACAAAGCGTAGGTGCCTTCTTCAGTGGATTTCTTAGAGTATAAATGAGCGCTCTATATTCATTATAATACCGTTGAGATTCCCCCATTGTTAGGTGCTATTATGGTCTCATTTCGTGCACCGTGCGTCAGGTCCACAAAAGCATATTGTCACATTTCAATTAAATCTCGATTAGGGTGACGTTGAGATGTTATTATGCTTTGACGTAAGCTGGGTTTAATTTGTAGCAGTTTAGAAACAGTCCGGTGACTTTAGGGTGAGTATAAATAACCGTGATGATGACTAGTTTGGTAGAACCATTGTCAATAGAGAAAGACACATACTTTAATATTTTATACTTGTAATAATGAACTTGATAAATGAACTTCTCGTGATTAGTCACACCACGAGCTTTACGGTGAAGGAAAACATCGAGAGGAAACCTGCATACGTCTACAACTGTCGTCGTACAACAATCGTGCCCTATAATCACAATTGTTGTACGGTGCACTTTTGTATGAATCTCGTCACTATATTAAGTTTACTAGCTGTGATACATAATCAGCGATGACAGATCAATCACAGTACAACGTGATAATTATTATTAATACCGTTTATTCTAAGCTATGCACAATAATTTGAGATCAAACCCGTTAACGCCCCTCGGGCATCTAATCGTTTCCTATCCACATTCCACGACACACTTAACCCTTAAGCGCTCGTAAAACTAAAGCGAAATGTGGTGCCAACCAAAGGCGGTATTCCCCTATACGTCATATAAAGGCAATAAAATTCCTTACTAAAGGTCATTATCGCATTTCTTCAGCCCTCTGATTTATGTTATGGGACGAGCTTGTACATAAATTCAATGTGTGTTGACATACAGTAAGTAATGAATCCGTGAAACAAATAAGGAAAAATTTTAGGTCTCCTATGTCTAAGAATTTTCACAAAAATGTTCTGTCTGTGATTGTACCCGGACAATTATTACGACATAGAGTAGTTATGTTTAAATTACATTTACACCACTAAGTATATTTTGTGTGACGTTAGCCGATGCATATTGGTATCTTGGATAAGTGGTATATAATATATCAAAACGTCTATGCCAAAGTCTTGATCGATATCTGAAGCAGTCTTTTGCTGCGAGGCTGACTGCGTATTGTTGAGTGTCAAGCATAATATAATAATATACACAAATAATCAGTCATATGGTGGATGGTCGATTACTCACTTACTACCTTCATCAGAGATATATACATGTAAGATATATACAGAATACCTACATGTAAGTTCTACATGTGAAAGAGAACCAAAAATCTGTTGTGCTGATATATCAATAACTATTATTTACTTATGACGTCTCCTGTGGTGATAAAAGAAAAAAGATTACCTGTTAATAAATTGGTAGCCCATCAGCCTTACACGATACGTTTAAAAATACACTTTGCTTGCTTAATGAGATCAACATTCAATAGTTGTGACGTCTAGTCGCGACATCTAGTGACGAGATATGAAACTAAACGAACATTTTACGTAGATTAATTTACCAACACAACATTATTACTGTGATTGCATAGACATAATAAAATAAATCTTTTTTTATATTTGTTTTGGGAATAAACCTTACGTCGGATAACACTCAAAGCAATGCTATTTTTTAACGTATATTTCAAACGTACCTTTGCAAAAGCCTTTTTCTGGTTTTTGCATCCCCTAGCGTTCATACGTCGTTATAAAACAAAATGATACCTCCCTGAACGGATATATTATTATAAAGTACAGGTTCAAATAAGATAAGTGATGGGATTGTATTGCCCTAAGGATATATTCAATTAAAGGACTTTTCCAATTTACTTTTTTCGTTTTTCCTCTTAAGTTTCTATCGTTTGGAAAGTAACGGAATTAATATTGTTCAACAACAACAACAATACGAGTTTCTTGTATGAATTTTATAAATGAACAATATCGACATTATATTAATGGTAAATATGTGTGCGGTAATTTTTTTTTAACATACAAATATATCTTCCGCGAGCGTTCAAGCGGCTGAATGCATTTCCCGTTGAGGTTCTCCCTAGTGAGTGCAGCATGGAGCTCTTCAAGAAGGGTTTGAAAAGATTCCTACAGGGTTGACAACGCGCGAGTGAAACCCCTGGTTTTGCAAACGTCCATAGGGGGCGGTAACCGCTTACCATTACTTTAAGGAAGTGATATAATATAATAA
>JACCPG010006810.1:0-33258 GCA_016069955.1 Drepana arcuata | reverse complement strand
TCTTAACGTTCCCGTCCTTCAGAGTCCGATCTATTTGATCCAGGTAGTTGGAACGTGGCCTTCCTCTGCCTCTTCTTGCACACACTTTTGCTTTATCTATATATTTATCTATTTCCAAAATAATGTTGCAACCATACAATTCATATGCAATAATTTATTGGCATTATATAATTATCTTCGAAGATTATGCAGTTAACTGTAGCATGTTAACATAATAGCTTTCATGGAATCTTCTCAAAATTATCTGTTGAAAGTGTTTCTCGGAGCATCCGTGTCAACTCCTTTGATGTTCCGACACTGTTGAACATCAAATGTGCCGGGTTGTTTTCATTAGTATACAGGTATCGTCCCCTGTTTACATTAAATGTCGGATACAGTGGCGTATTTCCTTAAAGGCAGAGCCGGTACTTACAAAATCTACATATTATGCAGATTGACGCTCAATGTTTTTTTTAAATAATCACAGTGATTTGCCAGACCTCCGTATTTTGTAACAGATTATAAATTAAAAAAAAAACAGGATAGAATTCACTCTTATGGAAAGACGTGAGGGTGACGAGAGTGTTTTGAAAAGAGTAACCATGGAGTTTCTTGCCGGTTCTTCTCCATGGAGAGACCATCCCGAACCGTGCTTCTTTTTCGACGTTTTATAAGTGCCCACCTGGGCCTATGTGAAATAAAAAGATTTTGATTTGGATTTTTTTGATTTTGGTCTAATGTGGTTATACACTGCTCGAATAGGTCACAGAAATTTGCATCACTTTACACTCACATTTACATCCCATATTGCTTGTAGGGTGTTGGGTTAAAGATATATGCTATTTAAACTTGGACAAATGCTAAGAAATATTAATCCAAAATTGAAAAGTAGGTACATGCATAATCAGTTATCTCCACCCTTTCTCCTAAAATAAATCCTAACCTCGAGTGGTTCTCCACTCCACGGGGGTGCACTCAACAATGTTGCTTCACATATAATATACGTCTGACTCGCGGCCTCGTAGTCTCGCCATTGACCGGTTAAGTAGTAATAGTTTTCTGAACTAAAGTAACGACAGACACTATATATAAAGTGCATGTATATACTTACATACATACATGTTTTTTCCCAGTTCAGTAGAAAAAGACTGAATGAAAGAGTAAATTTACATTTTTTTCTTTTTCATTCGGAGATGTCTTGCAGGGACTGGATGAAAAAACAGTCACAAAGATTGAACGAAAAGGCGAATTCGTAAGTGACAAGTGTATGAAAAATCTAATTTGTGAGTGACAGGGACTGAATAATAAAGCGAATTCGTGAGTGACACGGACTGAATGAATAGAGAGATCAGAGAGGTAGAGAATTTAAGAGTGGTAGGGCATAACGAATACCAGGGGCAACGCGCGAGTGATACTTCGGTATCGTGAGGGTACGTATAGGCTACAGTAACCGTTTTCCACCAAGTGGGTCTTACGCATGTTTGCCACTCTTGTTGCTTAAAAAAAAAGTAAACGGATCCGTAATTGACTGAATGAAAAAGCCAATTCATACATATGTACCAGCAAGCATTGCTAAATGTTTGTTTGTTTTTAATGTCAACTCACACTGATGAAAATGTCAGAGGTTCAATGATTGATTATTATGTCCACTTTAGCACGCACATAGCGTTTACGATAGAATATCCAAGAGGCAGATCTGATTTCTCGCCTTTGACCCTCGAATGACGTTTGAAATGTAAGGGCACGTAGATTGGATACTGGATAGAGTCAACATTGCAAACTTTGCCTTGCTCACTTAAGTGACTATTTACACAAGCGGAATATATGTAGTTATATATCTATGTATTACGCTACGTTATACGCTATGATTAAATTACAATAATTCTCAACGTAATAGACATACAGTTGTTAATTGTAGAATGTGGTATTGTAGCTTAGCTCAAAACTAGACTAATAAAATATTAAATGGGTTATGAGTAGTGATTTTGTACTAATTTGCAATAATTTACGTGTTTTTAACTTTTTTTAAATGTCATTATTTTTTCAGATTTGCTTGTAGATAGTTAACACACTATTTTATAATGTAAATGACAGACAGTATTATTAACCGTCGAATAAGTATTTTTTCATCGCTGTGAAACCCACACTTTTACTAATATGATGTTTTTTGTACACACGTAGAGAAATTTCACAAAAAATTTTGTATTTGTATATTAAAATAGTTGTTTTATAAGTATCTAGAATATCGCTAGTCCGTTACCGGACCCAATGTATATAAAGATATAATGTATAATGCAAAAAGATATTGTTCAAATCGGATTACTAGTTCGTTATATTCCCACACACAAAAACAAACAATCACGACCTCTCCATAATATTAGTTGTTATACCTATAACAACTAATATTATGTATATATAACTAATAGTATGTATAATAAAAGCTTCGATTCGCCCTGATTTTTACATCTGGTTAGTTGTTACAATGTGTACTCAGGTTATCACGCCCAGGCCCTCATGCCGTAGGCAGAGAGAGTAGAGCGTCAGTTCTCTCTAGACTTCAGACTTATTTCGCTTCATCCACATTCATCAGTCTTTTCTCTCTTTTACTCTTCTCCATAACTGTTGTAATAGAATATTCACAGCGAATAGGCACTCGGTATATATTCTGAGTAATTTCTGTTACCTATAAGCATTTTACGTTTGTACCATATCAGCGTACCGAAATGCCGGAATAAAGCTGAATAAACGTATGGACTGCGTTGTGTCTCCTATCGAGTTTATTTTTAACCAACCAAAATTATTCTTAGCCTTGTCTGCCTACTAATGAAATTAAATCCACCTACGCATTTGTACAACCAATTCTGTCCCGTTTCGGGCTCATTGGCGAAGTCCTAGTTGTGTAGCGTCGATGGATAAACGACAATGAGGTTATGTGGTGCGGTATGATGCCTGTGAAAACGTGATCGTCTAGGCACGTGCCGCTTATATCGAGTACCTAGAGCGCGAGCGATAGGACTGACGCATCATTGACTGACGCGTAATAAATACAACAGAATAACAGACTTATACAAATATATACGTATATTGTGAAACTGTGGGTATTCTGCGGTTTCAATAGCGCTCAATATAAATATACATAACTATATATATGAATACTTCTCTGCTACCTTCGGGTAGTACCTATTTAGATAGTAATGATATTTAATAATGAACTCTGCTCCGCTCTCTTGGTTAACATTATGATATGATGCATGTAGCCTATATATAGTAGTCCTCAATAAATGGGCTATCTAATGTATTTTTAAATCGGATTACTAGTTTCCGAGATTAGCGCTTTAAAACAAACAAATTGCCTCTTCATAATAATATATAGGTATGTAGGTAATTCTAGCTGAGTGTGTGTCCGAGAACTGATAAATAAACCTTATTGTGTTTTCAACCATTATAAAAGAATGTATAATGATGCATGTTGTGACTCCAAACGCTTGAAATAACAGATCGCCAATTTACTCTAGAAGACATATAGGTTATTCGTTGTCTTTCCGAGGATAATAGACGCTACAACGAAACGCAATAACTAAGAGTAAATAACGTTTGTCGACCATCGTTTGTCGATCATTTGTCGTTCATCTTTAGAACACCAATACTTCTGATTAAAAATAAATGATTAAAATTTTGAACATTCCCATGCCGCGTAGGTCTGTTGAACTTCTTTAGTGTTTATAAATACATGTATAAACGTGCATGAAATACGTGTATAAACGTGCAAGTTAAAAAATATGAAGGAAAGATAAACATATAAAGAAAGGCATCAAAGAATCTGGCTGTACTTCTTCAAATGTGCATTCAGACGTATGAGAAGTCCTCGAAGTCATTCGAAGTACGTACATACATAAGAGAGAGAAGAGCGCCAGTTCTCCCCAGACTCACCTCTACCTCTATACCTATACCTCTGCTCGCCGGTTTTGCGTATTCTTGACGTTCCCATCCTTGAGTATCCGATCGGTTTGATTTAGGTAGTTGGAACGTGGTCTTCCTCTGCCTCTTCTACAAACTTTCGCATTGTCTATTTCGTCAATAGATCTCGAGGCGTCGTAGTCTAAGACGTCGGGTTAATGAAGTCGTATGACAGCAATGGCGACAGGTCAAGTGAAGGGCAATTGATATTATTAATTACACCTTTGCCGACCTACGGGGAACTAAAAAAAGCCTGGAGGTAAAGTAACATAAGTTAGTCAGATTCTCCAAACAAAAACGTAACCAGTGACAATGCTTCCGAAGTTAAATAGTGAATTTCGGACGGAGACACGTTCCGCATACTAACCCAGTGTGTGTATGTAGGCCAAGGCGATTTAGAGAAATCCACCCGGATAATATAAGATAAGATATTGTCTACGATGTGTCCAATATACGATTAACCTTTACAAGTCGAGTTCGTGAATAGAAGTCTTTTTAGAATGTCACTGATTGTCAGTGATTTGCTACCGCTGTTATTATTCAAGAGTGCGAAGTGGAGACAGTTATAGACGACATATATGTACTGTGCGGTTGCCGAGGGCTTCTTCACCATTTCTACTATCATAGAATAGGGCCGTTTGGCTCTGCGAGCGTCCGTACTCTCTTAGAATAGGGATGTTTGTCTCTGGGAGTGTCCGATAGCTATATTAGGGAAATGAATGGCCGGCTGGGTCAAGGTGAAGGTCCTTTGTCATGATTAATGTACGATAGATATTGGATAACGTTGGGCACTTTATCACCCGTGAAGAGGGTCCAATTTTCTAATAATGGATATTGTTATTTTTGCTTCTAACATAATGGCGATATGAAGATTTCTTTTGGATATGTTGTAATGTAGGTATACTTTGTTGCAATAATACTTCTTTCTGGATGATATTTCTCTTTTTACACTTCATTATGTAACGCTAGTCTTAACTACTCAATTTATCATTATGTAGTTTAAAAAATGGCCGGTGGTAATAAAAAGCATATTATGTGCCCCTTTTATGAGGGCGTATAATTAATATGACCATTTGCTTGACGACCGGATGTGTGAAATGTCAAAGTATAACTAACGCAGAAAGTCATTCTGCATTTATAATATTAGTTAGGTTATTCTTTAGGAGAGCATGGTCAGCCAGTCAAACTATGTTAATTGTGCTTGTAAATACACGAGTAAAACCAAGCTATAATTCCATTTAATGTCCTACATACGCATATTGGTTACTTGCCATAGGGTACTATCAAGTGAGTTTGTATTTTTTTTTAAGTTGCAAATGGCAACATCGGTTTCTAAACCACCACCGCCGCCATAATCGATTGCAATATTATTACGCAAAACACTCTCGCTTAACCAAACCCAAATCTCGTTAAAACCTTTTCGACTACCCATCATCGGTCCCATAATATTAAGACGCAATATTAATAATAGATTGAATATCCAGTAAAAATAAACACAGAATTGTTGTTCTAAACCGTCGTCCTAACCGTCTTTTCGCCTGAAATATCTTTAGGTGCCAACGTGACAGATGACAGAGTCCATCGCCGCCTCGAGCACGACTGTACATGCTTTGAATTACTTGTCAAACGTATGCAGGAATCCTCTAGGTGTTTTCTTTCACCGTGAAGATTGTGGTCTCAATCACTGTAGTTAGGTTCAGAAAAACGTATTGGTACAGGTGGACGGACATCAATCTTGCAATGTTTGCGTTGCAGGCAATTACTCGAAACACTCAGCTAGAGCGGTTGTCACGCAATGTAAGTAAGATATTTCTTCCGTGTTACTGACCTGAAAAAAGGTTACCTCATAGTAAGAACTCTTTCTAGACCCGTGGATAGTAACTAACAAGCGGATGTTGCAATTTGCGATAAGACACAGTACATATTCGCAACCGTTTGCTGTTTGTAACACGACTCGATGGGTTGCGTGACTTGAGTATATATATGTATATCCAACCTATTAAACGAATAATTAAATGCAAGGCTAATAAAACTTGAATTTGTAATACGTAGTACGTCAAATGATGCAAGTTAGTAAGCCCTTATAGCAAAATGTCCTGCGAAGGACATTTTCAAATAATTTAATTTCCGACATACTTAGCAGGTTTTACCATGACGTGCTATTTATTGTTCAAGTATAGGAAAGGGATAGGTTTATAGTAATCATATACATTCATCTCTTTCAAAGTAAATCGAGATATAATAGTGGCAAAACATTATGTGTTAACTTTTTGTCTTATCACCAAGCAAAGATGGGTCCACATTGTATATGTAGATTAGCAAGTATTGTAGGATTAGAGCTAGAATTTCGTCGGGAACTCGAAGAGACTCCCATTTTTTTAATCAGGCTTTCAGGAAAATTAAAAATTTACATTTAAGGTAAACTTAA
Organism: Drepana arcuata; assembly: GCA_016069955.1. NCBI lineage: Eukaryota > Metazoa > Arthropoda > Insecta > Lepidoptera > Drepanidae > Drepana > Drepana arcuata. The sequence goes on along the minus strand of JACCPG010006810.1, from coordinate 26,894 downwards.
GGTAAAGGAAACCTGCATACGTCTGGGAAGAAATTCAAAGGCGTATGTATAGTCGTGCTTGAGTAACGGCGATGGACTCGCCATCTGTCACGTTGGCACCTAATATACCTCCGGCGGAAAGTGGGTGTGTGGGTATTACCTATACACCTCTGCCTACCCCTTCGGGGACCCTTGTGAGAAGGCGTCAGGATATATTATATTATTATTATTTTATTACATTTAAGGTTTAAAATTAAATATTTACTACATTTTTTTTTTTTTTTTTTATGAACAAACATTGAGGGTATTTGTGGGTCACGGTTTAGCGGTATAAGTGTAGGTATCTACCAATATAAAATCTTGTGAAGATTAATTGTAAATTCAATTTTACTTGTTTTTATGATGCGAAGTTAGCTTATGCTACGTGTGAGAGAAAAGAGAAAGCTTAGTCAAGACTTCATTTCGTAATTGGTAGTTACACAACACCTAGCCTTGTTAATTTGTTATTAAAATGTACAAAACGGCAAAAAGAACAGACCAGTGGGCAAAAAACATAACGAACATTCCTCTTTACCTTACATAGTGCAATATCCGAAATTAATAAAACTGCTATTTCAAAATGGCGCCACGGTAATGCGCGCGAAGTCCGTTGTGCATTGTAATGGCGGCTTTGTCGACTTTGTGTATTCCTTTTCATTTGTGCCACATTTGCAAACCATTTACCTAGTTCCAGCAATTTCAGGCTTAGGTTTCACAACCAAACGAGTCATTGCTTTACATCGAATTATATAGCGTTATTACCATGTAGGTCGAAATGACTTCACTTGTTTCCAATATTGTTTTAAAGCTATACTTATTTATACTACAACCTCGTAATACTTCGTTAATGTTCGCAGATGTGTTTAATAGACAAATATTGAAAAATGCGATTGATTGAATATAATACTAAAAGTTCCTACCAATTACTGAGGACTCGAAATATAAGACTAGTGAATCATTTGTAATTAATAAGAAATAAAAGAATTTTCCTCAGTTTCACCTTGAGAATGCAGGTTTATTACAAGCAGACTTGAGACGACTCTCATTGGAGTTGTATTACGGACATGCATACACGCATATCATCTTGTCGCATATTAGCAAATACAATACGGGTGGGCCGGGCCGTATTCTTGTTTGCCACTCTTGTTGTTTAAAAATGAACAACTAGCTATAATGAGCCGTGGTGGCCGAGTGGTTCGAGCAGTTGCCTGCGACACAAAGATCGCAAGTTCGAATTCCGACTGTACCAATGAGTTTTTCTGAACTTAAGTGCAGTGATTAGTCACACCACGAGCTTTACGGTGAAGGGAAACATCGTGAGGAAACCTGCATACGTCTGAGAAGAAATTCAAAGGCATATGTATAGTCATGCTTGAGTAACGGCGATGGACTCGCCATCTGTCACGTTGGCACCTAATATACCTCGGCGGAAAGTGGGTGCGTGGGTATTACCCATGCCTACCCCTTCGGGGACCCTTGTGGGAAGGCGTGAGGATATTGTTATTATTATTATTATTATAACTAGCTATCCGCTCCGGCTTCGCACGGATACATTTAATTATTATATCAAAGGGTAAGTTATCTCTTTGATAATAAACGTCTGCATCAATGATATCTCCCGGGTGAATTGATTTTTTTGTGACATTATGACTGATTATTTTGAACAATAGTCAACATATTTCAACCAATTTACATCAACTCTTAATAAATATTACACCTAAACATTCCTCATAAATTCTTCTGTCTATTAGATTAAGACTATATGAAAATCAGTTTTATAGTTTTTGAGTATTTCGCGAACAAACAGACAGACAGACAGGCATATGTAAAGACGCGGCGGATTCTTTATTCTACTCATTTAATTATATAATAGTACCACTGCACCTATTGTCTCTCTCTATTCCAGGTTTGACGAGAAGGAGAGCATATCTGGAGTCCAGCAGCTCAAGTCTTCAGTCCAGAAGGGGATCCGAGCCCGCCTTCTCGAGTTATACCCGCATTTGGACAACTATATCGACCAGGTCTTGCCTAAGAAAGACACATTCAGGATTGTCAAATGGTAAGCATCCTACGTGGAAAATGTATGTACCTACATAATATGTACAATGTACGTATGTACGTGTGTATAAAACGATTCAGAGGAAGTTCACGTTCCAAGTACCTAAATCAAATCGGTCGTAAACCGACGCAGTATAGGAATGTCAAGAGTAGATAGACGAACGAAGAGGAACTTGTTTGAAAGATTATTTAATTTATATATATAATTTAATATCCTCAGTAGGCAGAGGTGTATAGGTAATACCCATACACCCACTTTCCGCCAGAGGTATATTAGGTGCTAACGTGACAGATGGCGAGTCCATCGCCGCAACTCAGTGGTACAGTCGGGATTCGAACTTGCGATCTTTGTGTCGCAGGCAACTGTTCTACCCACTCGGCCACCACGGCTCGTATTACTTAATTTGATATTGAAATTCTGCTGCCATTGAGTAGTGTAGATATTTTTTGAAGATAATTTGTAGTTATTTAAAGAAGCAATGTTAAACAATAATCATGTTTCAATTTACAGTCACGATCACATCGAGATCATGGTGAACAGTGCGGGGGAGCTTTTGTTCTTCCGGCATCGTGAGGGGCCTTGGATGCCCACCCTGAGACTGCTACACAAATGTAAGACTACTAGAAATTCGCTTTATAATAATAATAATAATAATAATAAAACTTAAGTATCTGGAACAAGCTGCAGAGGAAGGCAATGGTCCTAATATATTGAACAAATCAATCAAACACTTAAAGAAGGGGTAGTTCATAGAACGCAAAACCGGCGAACAGGTATGAAGAGAAATTAATGTGGATGCAATGAGAGCCTGTAAGTCTAAAGAGTATTGGAACTTTATTTTCTCTACCTAAAACCGTAAGAGATTCGGCATAGTGTCAAAAAATCGTGCTGGATGACATGTAAATAATACCTATAGATTAGATTTGATTATACGCTGATTAATAACGGAAAAATGTTCCGAGAATTGTTTTCTCTTAACAATAATAATATTATGTCTATATAATTATATTCACATAAAAACAACATTAGGATGACGTTCTGAAGTCTAGGAGGTTCGGAAGCTTGGAGTTTTATGGGTACTAGCTGAGTCTACGATAAACGTAATGGGTAGCGACTAGCTTCTTTATCAAGAGAAAATCAATAAATTGTTCTTGGCTAAGTTAAGAAAAATCAATAAATTGAAATAAGGAAACGTGATCCATAGCAACAAAGTTTCAATAGCTTGAATAACGCGAATTGACTTATCAGCTTAGAGTTTCCTGTAAGCGAAACTGAAACTTCCTGTAAGTGAAAGTTATCAATCTTTACGGGAAACCGAAGAAGCGCAAAGTACATATACTTCTAGCGGCATCTAGTGAGCGATTTTGAAAACTTCGTACAAACGCAATGGAAATCTTTCGTGTTTTTTTTCTATGGACATCTGTATCTAGCTGTATTTTATAATGAAACTTGAAATTGCTATTTGAAGGAGAAAATACTTTCAAATCTATTTTAAGCTTCCCCTGGTATTCCTTCGCCATAAAACCTGTGATGTTTAAATTATTGTATTACGTTAAGATAAACTTACTATGGTTATTCGAAATAACTGTTTCTTAACTGCTTAAATTGGACATCAACGGCTTGTATAGGTTTATCTCAACGACAAACCCTAACTATAGGTCATTAATTATGTAATTGTAACGCGTTTTTTTTATTTCTAGACCCCTTCTTTTTGCCACTGGAACAAGTAGACAAAGGCGCGATCCGCTTCGTCCTCAGCGGTGCTAACATAATGTGTCCGGGGCTGACATCGCCAGGGGCGAGAATGTCATCCGTGGAAAAAGGACAGGTAGTTGCTGTTATGGCGGAAGGCAAGGAACACGCGCTAGCCGTCGGCATTACTGCCTTGTCTACTGATGACATGTAAGTAACATCAACTTAGGAATATTGAGGGCATTGTCATCTGGCCCTATATTTAGTGTTAAGGTAAAGATAACACAGCACGAAGTAGTCTGTGGCTGATACTGGCGCTTCTTACACATTTATAACTTTTTTTTAGAGGAAAAGTGAACAAAGGTGTCGGCATCGAAAACTGTCATTATCTCAACGATGGTCTGTGGCAGATGAAACCGGTGAAGTAAAACCAGTCGTGTAAAATTTTATTACTTTAACCTCTTAAGATTATATGATTTAATAAACTGAATGTAATTGAAACTGAGTCTTATTTCCATATGCCTACTTCAATCGCTTGTTATTAAATACTCTAAATAACTTATTATAATGCAATAATTTTACTGTCCCTTTAATCACTGAAAAAACCTTGCCGAAAAATTAAAATCTAAAATTACTTATAGAACTTGAACAATTTGCGAGGTTCTTAGTGCAAAAAATACACACGATTTGCTAGATCTAGGTACCCAGTTAGTTTCCCGCTAAAAACTCCAGTATTATTTTTAATTAAGAAGTTACACTCCGTTATATATAAAAAGAGATAATAAAATTTGCTACTGAAGATATAGTATAACATTATAGAATGTTTTCTTTAATGTTATACTAATAATCCGTAATAAAAAACCGTATTCATTTTATTATTATTTCTACCTATACCGTTAGATGGACTTTGTACCTCAACTGTAAACAGATTACTTTTATACTGAGGGAAAACGGAACGTTCAGCGTTTAAAAATGGCGGCGGCACTTGTTAGTTCGTCTCGTCAGGGTAAATAAATATTATTTTTAATTAAAACTAATGTAAAATCGATGGAACTTTAAATAGCTGTGAAATATGTGTTAAACAAGAATATGAAACGAGCAATAATTTGACCTGATAAGTACCTTCAAAAACTTTTTGAATGACGTTGCGTATCAGCTGTTTACAAATTAACATTTGGTTACTTTATGTTTATTTGTGTTATTTAAAGTTTTGATTAAAAATATTAATTGTGCAGTGGTTGAAAATTAAATTAAGAACAACATAATTGACCTCGGTTATGCAACTGTGCACCAAATTTAAAAGTTCAAAGTTCATCTTGAAAGTTTTGTTTTGTTTTTTTTCAGTGCGGAGGCTAACAAGCTCTGCAAAGAGGTTTTATTCGGATGTGTACCCTAAAATAACCACTCATTACACAATACACCCTAGAGATAAGGATCCAAGATGGAAAGGTAAGTCGTGATAACCTTGTGTTGATACAATCAACAATTAAATTAACGTCATTATTTATACTGAATTGAGATAGCAACACGTTATCTATAAATGTATATATACTGAATTCTGGCTTTTTAGTCGTTACTGAAAAAGTTTTTTCGAAATGCCTAATGAATGATATGAACCTCGATATATTTATTATAAATCTATGATTTTTTTTCCATAAATCTAGATAACTAGTGCAAGTAAATATTGCCTTTATTATTACTAGATATAAATGCTCAATTTAAAAGATAAATTTCTTAATTTCCATTTTATTATGTTTGACTTAAATTTTGTTGTATTTGAGTTTTTATCTATAATATAAAAAAAATGGTAGAAATTGATATGGCAATATGTATATTGTTTTATTTAACAACATTTCTCACGAAAAATATATTTTCCAAAATGTTATCTCTGCTACTACCAGATTAATGTCGTCTTTGAAAAATTTGCAGATATAAGTATGGAGCGAGTGGCAGAGGAGACAGATATCCTCATAATTGGTGGGGGACCAGCTGGCATGGCTGCTGCCATCAGAGCAAGGCAGGTGGCAGAGGAGAAGGGAGCTGTGAGTTTTATATTTGCATAGTTTATTTATGAAGAGACTGATGAATGTGGATGAGGACTGAAAGCTCTATTATCTTTGCCTCTCTGTGAGTTTCTTACTTACAATTATCATTAAATAAATAATAGATAAATGAATAAATATCTTGGAACAATTCCACACAAATTGACAAAGTTTCAACTCAAGCAAATCTATGGTTAACTAGACAACAATATAATTACAAACTTAGGTAGAGGTACTTGTGTACATCACAAGTATATCTACCCTCTCCTGTAACCTAAATGGTTTGCTGTTAGGAGTTCTGGCTCCTAGAGCAGACAGCCGGCTATTGTAGTATACATTTAATTATCCACATAATATACAACCTAATAATAATTAAAATTACAGGAAGTAAGAGTGACTCTTCTTGAGAAATCTGCAGAAGCAGGTGGCCACATCTTATCTGGTGCATGTGTGGACCCTATTGCACTAAATGAGCTGATACCAGACTGGCAGGAGAAAGGAGCCCCTATGAACACTCCCGTCACATCTGACAAGTTTGGTTTGCTGACTAAAAGTGGCAGGATACCAATACCTGTGTTTCCAGGTGAGTTGATACCAGAAGGGGTTTCCCATTTATGTTTTTGTATTTATTTATTTAAGGTAATGCTATAAACAAACACTTAATTAACACCAACGAAACGAAATTGTTAGGGAAGGCCTTTGCGAGGAGGTACACCAAACTTCGGGAAATTATCTATAAAAATATAAAGAAGTAGTTTCGGTAAAGGCTATTCTATTGCATATCTCTCCTACTGCACACAAAGGTCTGTGAAGGGGCAGGCAGAGGTGCATAGTACCTACACACCCACTATATTGTATTGTAGAGTACATATATAATATAGTAAATTCCTACAAGTAACAACAAGTACCAGTATGTTGGCAGACAATTGTTTGGTTCCCTTCACAGCAAGCAGCTTTAGGAGCCTGTTGACACTTGCCACACTAGGGTATTAGTTCTACATTGACCTCGATAACTTATCCTAAATATACAGGGTTATATTTTTGGTAAGACCCAAATTTTCAAACATAAGAGCTAAACATTTATATAAAGAACCTATTTCTGGTCTATGTGAAATCGGTCTATGGTCTGTAATTGTTTTTTTTTATTTTAAATCACTGAAAGGTAGTCTCAATATAGCACCCATAGGCATTTAGCTTGGTCTGTTGCCAATCTGATTGAGCATTGGCACAAAGTATAGGAAGCTTGTGGCAGCCCCATGTTGCTGTGCAGTGTGGTATCACTTCCGTAATACATGTATGGTATCCTATGACAAAAGTTGATATTACATTCTACTTGTTGAAGATATATTATGATGAAATATAAAAAAAAATTATAGCATTAAGGTTTGACTCATGAATTTGTTGCACACATTAACAAATTATATACTTATAATATACTTATTAATTATATACTTATTAGATTAGCTTACGTAATTACGTGTCCGCTTTTCTGGCGAAAAGAGTTTTCGGAATCCCACTGCCTAATTTCTTCTTACACGCAGTGAAATAAGGAAAATAATTCCATGCTTTCCTACACCGCAAATCTCGTAGTGATTATCCGCTGTACATATATTTAGAACGAGTTGTTCTCGATTTGTATTTTGGTACTGGTATAGTGGTACAATCTTTGCTTTAGTATTAATGATACTAGCTGTGCCGCCCAGCAACATTTGGGTAAAAAAATAAATATCTATAACTATCGCCAGTGAATTCTATGCATCGAGGGATCCGTCCAAATTCATTTGCGAGACGAACGAGAAAATGTATGGAAATATATGATTACAGGCTTACCAAACTACAACCATGGCAACTATGTAGTGAGACTGGGACACTTGGTGCGGTGGTTGTCAGAGCAAGCGGAGGCGGCTGGTGCAGAGGTATACATTCTTCTAATATTATAAATAACAAAGTTTGTGAGGTTGTTTGTTCCTCTTCCCCATTAAGAGGGTGGATGAAATTTGGCTCAAAGATAGTTTATTTATATATATTGGTTACCTATAAGAAATCTACTAATGACGCCATTGAAACAGCGGAGCACGATTAGCTTAGTTACAGCGGTATTTAAGATGCTCGTCTGTCGAGTTTGAGTAATTAAAGATCCACCTGAACTTTCGCATTTAAGTTATTAGTAGGATAGTAAATAAATAATTAAAGAAAACAAATTGTACTCAGGTATGGCCGGGATGCGCAGGCGCCGATTTGATCTATCGCCCGGACGGTTCGCTCAAAGGCGTGGCAACTGGCGACGTGGGTATTGCGAAGGACGGCAGCCCCAAAGATATGTTCGAAAGGGGCATGGAGTTCCATTCCAAGATCACAATTTTCGCTGAAGGTAAGTGCAAGCATCGTTATTACTACACTCCATATCCAAATGTGTACAGTGATTTATCACACCACATATCTAGTTTACGATGAAGAAAAACAACCCGAGAAAATTTGCATTGTAGAGGAAAATGTCAGACTATGTAAAGAGGTGTTTTAGAAACGTCAATAGACTGTCACATTGGCGATGATGGTGCTGTTGCGAGTTTGAAGTCTTTGTATGCCGGCGTTAAGATATACATACATAGATACATATCATGACGCCGAGGAGTCGCCAGTTCTCTACATTTCCAGATATATCGCTTCATCCACGCATAGTCCATTATGCCATAAAAGACATGACCATAACATTTTAGGGTGTCACGGCCACTTAACGAAGATGGTGTCGAACAAGTACAACTTGAGGGAGAACAGCGAGCCACAGTCCTACGGCATAGGTCTGAAGGAGCTTTGGGAAGTCAAACCAGAGGTGAGCATTCAATAAAGCCTCGAATGTATTTAGAAAAGTCTTTCAAAAGACTTTCCTTGCAATTTTTTTCAGATACCCTCACGTGGTTCTTGAGTAGTATTAAACAAGCAATTGAAAAGGGGACAATGGACTCTCTTTAAAAAGAGTTGTGCCCGACTGGAGCACTTACCTCCTTACTGAAAATCGCAATTAAATATCTGTTGTGTCGCCATAATCGCCACCTATGAACGTTTGGAACACCAGAGGTATCACTCGGCGGTGCCTACTATGCAGGAATCTTTTCGCGGAATTGGATCCACCAATAAGATTCGCAACGCATATGTGATATAATTTTCGTTTCCAATAAACATTTCCGAATCGTTTTATTAACATTGTGTTTTAACATTTAGTATATTTTCTTATATATATCAAAATCTAAATCAAAATATTTTTATTTCACATAGGCCTAGATGGGCTATATAACGTCGAAAAAGGTGCACGGTTCGGGTTGGTCGTTTCCATGGAGAAGAACCGGCAAGGAACTCCATGGTCACTTTTTTCAAATCATTAGGTATATAAAAATTAATATTTGTCAGTACATATGTCCTTTATAGAATCGTAAACGCCTGGACCGACTTAAATGAAATTTTCTGTGTCTAATGGTGGATTCGAGAATGGTTTACATTCACAATTTGGAATTTAACTTTTTCACCCGGGCGAAGCTGGGCGGGACAGCTAATTCAATATATAAGCAAATGGTGAAATAAGAAATGAATTAGAATAATTTACATAGTTTAATTAATATTCCAGAACCACAAGCCCGGCTTGGTGGAGCACACCATAGGATGGCCACTGGACAAGAACACCTATGGTGGTTCTTTCATATACCACCTCAATGTAGCCGAGGGGGAGTCCCCGCTAGTGGCTGTGGGCTTTGTCGTGGGCCTGGACTACACCAACCCTTACCTCAGCCCTTTCAGAGAGTTCCAGAGGTTCAAGCTGCACCCCTATATCAAACCTATGTTTGAGGGTAAGTACTAAGTTATTGAAGTAGGTAAATTTCTAAGAGCATTCTGTGATAGTTCGACATACTCTTTAGTAGTCTGTTGTCGAGCATGTATGAAGAGATATATGAATGTGGATGAAGTGTAAGTCTCGATAAATTATTAAAGAAAATTTATAATATCATTTTAATATTGTTAAGGTAATTTGCCACCATATATTTGTAATTTATGTAACGATCGTAGCAAGTGGAAAGAAGTGACCTCTGCCTACCCCTACGGGAAAGAGGCGTGATTATATGTATGTATGTATGTATATTTGTAATTAATAATCGTAGCATATTGACATACATTACCTTTCACCAATAAATGTAGATTGAATGTCATTTAGACACCAATATGCAAGTCACCTTCGTTTTTAATAGTCATTTAATATGTTAAAAACAAAATCTCGAAACTTCGTGACGACGTTTGTTACTCAATCACGCCAGAACAGCTGAACGGAATTGAAAGGAATTTCACACATATATAGATTATAAAATCTAGAGACAAATGGCGCTATTCTATTCTCTCTGCGTGATTAAATGTATGTATGTAGATCATTAGCTGGATTGCTATGTGATTATTTTTCATAGAGAAAAAAATACTGATGAAATATAATTTTACGAGGGTGAAGCCGCGAGGTGCACCTCGTATTTTCATTTCATGAGAGCCTCTAGCATTACAAAATCTACCTACCACCTGCTATCAGTGAGCAGATTTATTCATCATCACTAGTATTAATGCATGTAGTGCTAAATCGCGATCATACTCTCCCGTTCCTCGCACTCTCTCTGCGTTCAATGATCTCTTGGAGTCAAACTCTGATTGCGATTTGTTTGCGGATGGATGGCAGACTATCATGTCGGCATGTCCGGAGTATGTCCTCATGTTGGGAGGCGATTGTATGAATGCTGTTTAATATATTTTCTTTAGTGTTGTGGCAGTTGTGAATATACTGTGTTTATAATACTACTTATTGTGTACTTTATATATCGTGTACTGCATTTAGAGTAATTGACTACTGGCGGTTCTAATGTGTATAAAAAAATATATATATTTGTAGGAATATAGGAAGAGGAAGTATGAAAATAGCTTGAATGCAGTCGAGATGCGATCTCTTCGAAAAATGTGCGGCGTAACGATATTAGATTGAATCCGCAATGAAGAGATTCGCAAATCAACTGGCGTGAATGAGGGCGTGATTGTAAAGATGAAGAAAGGCATGTTACGTTGGTTTGGACACATAGAAAGGATGAGTGAAGACAGATTGACGAAACAGATATACAAAGCAAAAGTGTGTGCAAGAAGAGGCAGAGGAAGGCCACGTTCCAACTACCTGGATCAAATAGATCGGACTCAAGGACGGGAACGTTAAGAGTACTCGAAACCGACGAGCATGTATGAAGAGACTGATGAATGTGGACGAAGCGAAAGAGGTATGTAAGTCTAGAGAGAACTGGCGCTCTATGCTCTCTGCCTACCCCGTTAGGGACTTGGCGTGATGATATGTATGTATATTTGTAGGTGGAGCTCGTATAGCGTACGGTGCGCGTGCGCTAGTGGAGGGCGGTTGGCAGTGCCTGCCGCGGGTCGTGTTCCCGGGGGGGCTGCTCACCGGCGACACGGCGGGCTTCCTCAACGTGCCGCGCATCAAGGGCACGCACAACGCCATGAAGAGTGGTAAGCATACTGCCCCTGCTATAGCCGTGACCCTCGACGCACGATATCCCGGTATTGCTTACCGACTAGCCCAAGAAACGTACAAAGGAAAATCGTATGCAATAAGTTTTGCTAATATTTCCAACAGAAGTCTTCTCTGTAGTGTTTCCTATTTAAGAACTTTTGCAAATATTTCTTACAGGAGACTACCCTGTAGCGCTCTATTCAAAAAGTTTTGCAAATATTTCTTACAGAAGTAATGCCAACCGACCAATTGCAAAGAGGTTTAAAAATAATCTCTTCATGGAAGTTTCTATAAAGTCGGGTGGGTTTTGGTCAATATTTTTTTACGCTTCAACAAACATATCTTTTGGTCTTGTTGCTGGGTTATGTAGAAGTTCCCGGCACTCATACTATACGAGTGATGTCAATAAAATATTTTTAATATCCATTTGTGAAGGTATGCTGGCAGCAGAAGCGGCGGTGGAACTCATAGTGTCCGGTGAGGCGACGCACGATACGGGAATCGTTCCATCCCGGTACGAAGACAACTTGCGCGATTCCTACGTCTACAAGGAATTAAAGGTACTTTTATATAGCCTATATATATATATTTATCTTTCTTTACGCCTTCCCACGACGGCAGGCAGAGGTGTAACACACGTCCAATGTTGGCACGTAGGTTATATGTGGCGGGGTGGTAATGTTACCACCACAACTATACATACGTCTTTTAGTATCTTCCTAAACGTATGCACGTTTCCTTTCGATGTTTTATTTCACTGTAAAGGTCATGGTGTGTCTGATTGTACTTCAGAAGAAGTCATTGGTACAGTCGGGATTCGAACTTGCAATCTTTGTTGTGTTGGGATACCAGAATAGGTACAAATATTTTGTCTGTTAAGTATTTAGTTTTACAACTGTTTTGTAAATATTGTTAATATCATCACGCTGTGTCCCTCGCGGGTGGGCAGAGTGAATTAAGCGCCAATTGTTAATTGATGTTAATATTATGTAGATCTCTTCATCTCGCAAATCTACTGGCGTAAATGAGAGCGTGATTGTAAAGATGAAGAAAGGCATGTTACGTTGGTTTGGACACACAGAAAGGATGAGTGAAGAAAGATTGACGAAAACAGATACAAAGCAAAAGTGTGTGCAAGAAGAGGCAGAGAAAGGCCACGTTCCAACTACCTGGATCAAATTGATCGGACATTGATGGCCGGGAACGTCAAGAGTACTCGAAACCGACGAGCATGTATGAAGAGACTGATGAATGTGGACGAAGCGAAAGAGGTATGCAAGTCTAGAGAGAACTGGTGCTCTATACTCTCTGCCTACCCCGTTAGGGATTCGGCGTGATGATATTTATGTATGTATTATGTATATAATTGACAGCAAGTTCGAAACTGCCGACCATCGTTCCATACAAAGCTGGGATTGTACGGCGGCCTCGCTTACTCCGGTTTCAGTACTCTAGTCAGAGGCAAGGAACCTTGGACTTTCAGCCACGGAGGTAAAGCAATTTTTTCTTAGAGTTAGATTCCGTCATCGAACGTAAACTTATTCAAGAAGCTTATCATACAATACCAGAGTATTTCAATTATAGATTCATGCATGGCAATTCCTTTGCCGCAAAGGAATTGATCCTCTTGCAAAGAATTTGTACTTAAATACATATATTTTTGTCCCTATGTAAAACGTTAAAAAAGTAAACCGGGGAGTTTGTTACGCCGTTTCTTCTCCTGACAGGTTTTTTTTACGGTTGTAACAAGATTTATATTTAGTATGTGACGTTAAATAAGTGTTCCCTGCGTCCCTTACGTTGAATAAAAGATTAAAATTGATTTTGACAATAAAAAAGGTGTTAAACGCTGATGTATTTTTGGTGTCCAGGTGCTGACCACGCCAAGTTGAAGCCAGCTAAAGAATCGACACCCATCGAGTATCCAAAGCCGGACGGTGTGTTCACGTTCGACCTTCTATCCTCAGTAGCGTTAACTGGTATGTAGTGCTTTATCAGATATCACTCATAGTGTTATCAGGAACCCGGTGGATGGCGCTGCAATAGTGTATAAGGAGCTTTTATTACTAGCGACTCGCCCCGGCGACGCTCGGGTGCAATGTAAGATATTAATAATATGTAAAAGATAAAAATGGTTCCGGTGGGTTATATATTTACTCGATTTTATCTTATATATTTAATCGATCTCTTTAAGGTATACATTTCCTTAGTACTTTAATTTGATCTATCTCGTAAGGATTAGCCAGCGTTTGATATTTGAGCGCACAAAAATTTTTTTTTATATCCTCACGCCTTCCCACAAGGGTCCCCGAAGGGGTAGGCAGAGGTGTATAGGTAATATCCACACATCCACTTTCCGCCAGAGGTATATTAGGTGCCAACGTGACAGATGGCGAGTCCATCGTCGTTACTCAAGCACGACTATACATACGCCTTTGAATTTCTTCTCAGACGTATGCAGGTTTCCTCTCGATGTTTTCCTTCACCGTAAAGCTCGTGGTGTGACTAATCACTGTACTAAAGATCAGAAAAACTTATTGGTACAGTCGGGATTCGAACTTGCGACCTTTGCGTCGCAGGCAACTGCTCGAACCACTCGGCCACCACTTATTGATTTCTATATATATACTAGTTTGAAGTGTAATAACCTAAACTTGTTCGTCAGGCACTAACCACGAGGCCGACCAACCCGCACATTTGACTCTCAAGGATGACTCTATACCTGTTGAGAGGAATTTGGGAGTCTTCGACGGCCCTGAAGCAAGGTTTTGTCCCGCGGGTAAGTCTTATAATATATATACATACATACATACATATCATCACGCCAAGTCCCTAACGGGGTAGGCAGAGAGTATAGAGCGCCAGTTCTCTCTAGACTTACATACCTCTTTCGCTTCGTCCACATTCATCAGTCTCTTCATACATGCTCGTCGGTTTCGAGTACTCTTAACGTTCCCGTCCTTCAGAGATATAATACAATATAGATATATATCATACTAGCAGACCCGGCCAGGCGTTGCTATGGCTAAGGTTTTTATTACATTTCATTGTAAATTAATATCATGCCAAAAATTTTATTTTGACCAAGTTTCATAGTAGTCATACCTATGGAAGCAATAGTTGAAAAACCTTTTTTTTTATTTGACGCCCCCGCGTTCCACCTTGCGGATGAAGTTTCACAAAATCCGTTCCTAGCTGACCTCTACACCGCGTAAGGAATACTCCTACCAAATTTCAAGTCAATCGGCCTTATAGTTCCTGAGATTAGGTGATGAGGGAGTTCACAAATGGGATCTCCTATATATATATATAGAAGAAGAAGGAGATTGATACAGGGTACGCTGTAAGGGATTCGACGCGCCAAGTTCGATTGCACCAGGGGTGCAAAATGTCGCGCTCGCAACCAGACTGGGCTTAGTATTATCAAGCATATATTAAGTACTCTATTGATAGGGCCATCCACGAAGACGCGCCCGCCGTTGTTTATAAAGTACTCTAGAAGATGTTCCTTCATAAAAGAACACGTCTTTTTAATTGTGCACGAGTGTGCTGTGTATTTTATATAAGTGTGGCCTTGTGGGAAGGCGTGAGGATATATATATATATAAGTATAAATTATAATATATCCTCACGCCTTCCCACAAGGGTCCCCGAAGGGGTAGGCAGAGGTGTATAGGTAATACCCACACACCCACTTTCCGCCAGAGGTATATTAAGGTGCCAACGTGACAGATGGCGAGTCCATCGCCGTTACTCAAGCACGACTATACATACGCCTTTGAATTTCTTCTCAGACGTATGCAGGTTTCCTCACGATGTTATCCTTCACCATAAAGCTCGTGGTGTACTTAAATTCAGAAAAACTCATTGGTACAGTCGGGATTCGCACTTGCGATCTTTGCGTCGCAGGCAACTGCTCGAACCACTCGGCCACCACGGCTCAAGTGTAAATTAAGTGTAATTATATTTATTTCTCAGGAGTTTACGAATACGTTCCCATGGAGACAGGAGACGGCCAAAGACTACAGATTAACGCACAGAACTGCATACATTGTAAGTTGCTATCTTCTTTAGTAATACTACTTCTATATAAATAATACCAACGTCTGCGAATTTTTTCTCAAACGTGTTTCTTCCCGATGTTTCCTTAACTATAATGCTCGCGGTGTTATCAATAAAGTTCATTTTACATAATAATTGTTTCTTTTCAGGCAAAACATGCGATATCAAAGATCCATCTCAGAACATTAACTGGGTTGTACCTGAAGGTGGTGGCGGGCCGGCTTACAACGGCATGTAACGCATTCGACACTAAGGACACTTCAAACCAATTTAGACCTTATTGCTGCCAAATATTATGACTATCCGTTCAAAATCAGTACACGTAATCTTAATTATTATTCCTTCCTCTTCATTTAGCTATCATTTTCATTATATGACACTTTGTTAGATCCTTCTTGTGATATTCTATGTTCCAAAGGAGAATTCCTTTCGAAAACGCTCAGGCTGTCGAATGAGCTCCCTGTTGAGGTTTTCCGTGGAGAGTACAGCATGGAGTTCTTCAAGAAGGGTGTGAAGAGAGTCCTGCAGTGTCGGCGGCTCGCGAGCCATACTCCTGGTTTTGCAAGGGTCCATAGGCGGCGGTAACCGCTGACCATCAGGCGGGCCGCGTGCTTGTTTGTCAACCGTGTGGTATAAAAAAATGGTAGGAAAAAACTCCATCGAGCTCTTCAAGAAATGTGTGTGAAATACCGCAGGATCAGCAGCGTTCGAGTTTGCCTTATGGTAACCGATTACCATAAGGTAAACTACATTGTTTGTCCCCATAGAAAAAAAGCTTAAAAAAATAAAATACACACAACTTAATGTTAGGATTAACGGTTTTTAATTTGAATCGTGATCCATTTGATATTCATAATGGACCATCTTGTAAGATTTTTATATAGGATCTATCTCACGCAACATCTTTAAATCAAGATCAAAGTGATCAATAGTGAACTGTGTTATTAAATAGTAAGCCACAGTCCCCTTTAAATAAACCCGCCCTTATTACCTATGTTACGTCACGCCTAGAACCTCACAGGGTAGGCAGAGATATAAGGGCAAATTTTAGAGAGAAATTCTAGAGTTCAGAGAGAACTGTTCTAAAAGTGGCCCAGAAGCCTAGAGCCTGGATAACCACTCTCATGAATATATTTAAGACCTGGGCTCTTGTCGGCGTCTCTGATGCAGTCCCTTCCATTTGCTACTAACCTACCTGGTTACTTTACTTATAACCACGATCTACTAAATATACTTAGGTCACTGTCTTACCCCTTGTTATAAAGGAAAACAGATTTAGGAAATTTTAGTTCAAGTTTTATGTCCAAGTTGAAGTGTGATTTAAATCCGGGTTTAAAAGAATTTTAACTCCAATTACCGACATTATTTTATTAAAGTACAATGTAGGTCACAAACACGTGTTCCTATTAACGTGTGTTTTTGCTCCTGAAATTGTGTTTTAATTTTTGACATATTTGTATGAAAATTTATGTAAATAATAGCGAAATCATATATACATCGTTTTAGAATGACCTTGTCTCACGTATGGTGCTAGGTGTAAATGTGTGTACAATATATTTATAGAGCATCTCTGTGAGTGAATCCAATTTAGCATTAAGTGTACATTTTATATGAAAACTTACCTAATAAAATCTATTTTGGTAAAAAAAACCTTGTTTTTTTGGAGATGTATTAAACCTCTTCTAGATTTATGAATTATTACTCTTGAATTATGATTGCAATATCAACCCTTGGACATTATTTTACATGGCAAAATTCTACAAATGTTCGTGGTAACTAAAGTGTCAGGCACATTCACGAAGACGCGCCCTACTATTCTTCCTTTTAGTTTATAGTGTAAGTGTGCAACCTTCCACTAATTATCGGGACACACTGATTACCTATGAGTGCACACGCCCACTACAAATAGACTCGGGTCATACTCCCCGCATCCCGCTACCCCCTCATATAGAAACTGGGGCGCGTCTTGTGTGGATGGCGGAACTATCTGAACTTCAGAGACCATTGTATGGGAAAGCGTGAATTTTAAAACACAGGCTAGTACAACAAAAGCGCATTCATGTTAAACTGTAGGACCTTCTACAAAAATGTATTAATAATATTTTAGTTATTGATCCCTGAACATTGTAGACATCGAAGAAAAACTAAGGTGAGGACAATGATGTAAAATAGATTAAACCTCTTTGGATGCCGATCCTTATTAGAGCAAAATAATGCAATATTTGTTTGTCTTCTTGCAAAATCTAATGTATGCAATTTAATACAGTTTTCACCAATGTATTAATACCCCTATTAATACATCGGTGCTTAAAATATAGGATCCATTTTACCACAGAAAAATTGGACGCTATAAGCAATAAGTACTACGAAGTGATCCAGATTGAATTTTTTATACCGAAGTGAAGAAAAAAAAGATAGATATGTAATTTATACATAATGTAATACATCTTTATTTCAAAAATCTTTATTTCACCAAATGTTTCATTGAAAAAGTTCGGTCCCAACCAAAAGGTTCCTCCTAGAAGAAGAGATTATATATCTTTCAAGTACATCCTACATTTTGACAGATCATGTCTAGCGCCATAGTAATATTTTAACATTCATCTTTGGGAAATTATTGAGTATGATATTTTGAAATGTTCTTACAAACAATACCTTTCACTATTCTATGGGTAGCGGTGAGTGTATTGAGCAGATTCATAATTTAGAAAGCGAAGCAGTTTAGTCCTTATATACCTGTGTTTAGAGACTAAAACGTAATTTAACAAAGGAACAAAGGCATAGCAAATACCAGTATTGTATGTCCATTGTATCATGTTTGGTTTATTGATTCGACTTCATGTATTAGGTTGATATATTGTAATGAATGATAATTTATGTATAAGCAGGTATTTCTCGATTTATCGGAATCTGGGGGTAAGTACAATTGCGATTTAATGGTAACATGGACAAGAAAGAGAAATTCATAAATATTCATGGAATCGTACCTGCTACTCCTCTCCGCAAATCAGGAATTTCGACGGCTGCGATCTTAGGGCCACGCCTGCATTGTAGTAGGTTCCAGACACTTTATTTTTCTTAATACTCTTTGCATTTTTGTTACTCCCAGGTTTACTTTACTCCTATCACCATAAAGATAAAAATATGATTTTCGAGACTTTAATTTTTCAAATCACAAATTGTGTTCGTGACTTCGAGTAAGGTTGATGCACACGTTACTACTATCGTTAAAACTGAATTAGGGCTATGGAAGATGTAGATACTCTAGGTAACTCTAATAGAACAGGCTCATACCGCCATAGGGTGGCAACGGGTGACGGGGCTCCGGACTAAGAAGCTAATAAACCACGCAATAACCTGAGGACTTTCCCGTAGGTTATTTTATTAAGGCTGGAATTTTGCAGGTCCATAGTTATTCCGGGGTAGAAAACACCATTACTTATGTTGTAGATGAAGTGTTTTTACACGCTTCACCTGGATGTTTATATGTTTGTATGTTTGTAGCCAACTTCTTTGGGCGCGATTTTGACCCACCTTAAACGGCCAGATTTCGTTCAAACTTTGTACCGATGACAATACACTAATTTGATAAAATTATTCAATTACCAAGTAGAAAATAAAAAATAGTTTAAAAAGAACTATAAACACGCTTTTTATAGAAAACCGAACTAAAAAATTGAAAATAAAATTTAAAAATAATATAAATTAATAATAGTGTGAACAAAAAAAAAATTTTTATTAAAAAAAAAGCGTGGGGTCTTATTTTTTTTTAATTTATTTTCTATTTTTTAGTTCGGTTTTCTAAAAAAAACGTGTTTTTAAAACTATTATTTTAATATTAAGTTTTACTTTCAATATATATCTCTGGCGGAAAGTGGGTGTGTGGGTATTACCTATACACCTCTGCCTTCCCCTTCGGGGACCCTTGTGGGAAGGCGTGAGGATATACACTTTCAATTGCGTTAGGTTGATCATTCATTGCGGATAAAATACCGTGCTGGATGGGCGTCGGGCACGCGAGGTTATTCTTTCGACGTTCAATTGTCTGCTCAGTTGGCTTTGTGTTAAGGTGTAATATCGTTCGTTTGTAACGCCGAAGCTTTGTCGTACACGTAAACCTCAAATATCTCGCAGATTGATCTGCGACCCAATCTCCACACACTTAAGCTTAATATGTTTGAATTTGCGTAATTGCGAGTTTTTTGTTGACATTGTTCAGGTTAAAGCCATTTAATATGCTTTTATGAGATGAGAACAAGGTCTCGTAAGGTAAAGATGCGAGGATTTTAATACTAAGTTATGTGACTTGAATATCTCGACCTCGACGATCTTATATATGCGTTGCTTATTCGGTTTAATGAATTTGTGTGCTAACGTATTTCGAATGTCACTTAAGGAGAAAGCAGTACATTGATTTGAAGTACATTTTAAGCCTAAGTTCCATAGAATAAGCCTTGTTAGCATGCAGCCTATTTGCGCTTACAATACCGAAGTATCACTTGCGCGGCGCCACTCTGTGTTCGTAGTTACTGTGTTGGCAGCATAATGGGACTAATTCCTCTGTTGCCAACACAATATAACAATCCTCCCCCCTCCCCATGGAACTTATTACTGGAAACCTTATTAACCGCGTAGGAACATAACAATAAAAAATAAGTTATTTGGCTACGGACCTCCGTAAGGTGGAGGTTCTGCCCCAGTCGGGCAGCTCCAAATTCAAACGGGAAACCCGTTATGCTCTACCTCTCTTAAAGGATACATGTAGTCCAGACATTGATTTTAACACTCAGGTATCCTAGGGACGTACAATAGTAGTAAGAATATTTTCGTCTTTAATCCTCTGAACTAGTCCTGTGTATACTGTACCTCACAAAGGTATGATTGAATCTTCCCTTTTCAACCTGCTTTGCATTCCGCCCATGTAATGTTTCATCTTTAGCACTGAATTTTCATAAACTCATTTATACAGCCATTGGACTTTTGCAAAGAACAGCGAATTGAAAAAGTTTCATGAATTTAATTCACGTTCCGAACATTGTTACTTTTTGTCTACATTGGCTGTTTATAGGTTGTATTCTACTTTATACGGTGTTTTCCTAATAATACTGAATAATATCACGTCCCCAATACCTAAAATTGATCGAATGATCAAGTATCACATCTTTAAGAGTACTCGAAATGGGCGAGCATGTATGACGAGAGAGTGAGTTCAGAAGGAATTCGCGTCCACTATCTTTCCCTACAATGTAAATAAGTATGGGAAGGTAAAGACTAGGTACTCTAAAGCGGCAAGCATATAGGTATGAAAACACTGGTGAATTTTGATGAAGCCAAAGAGTCCAGATCCAGCACGATCTCGACGCCACCTATCCAATGGTAAATCTAAAATGTCTAGGAATCCAAAACCATCGAAATCGGTCGAGTTATCGCTAGTTTCTCCGTGACCATGTCCGGGAATTGATTTATATATAAGTATATAGATGTCGCAGAGTTGAGTCTCGCAGAATTAGCTACAGTTATCCCATTAGTCCAAAAGGTAAATACATTTCTCCCAATGACATTGTATCTCTTGCAAACAGTGCACGGCCCAAGATAGTGTTTACTACTATCCCTACAACGTCACAAGAACCACAATTTCTCCGTTGGCTGCGTACAGATCAGCTCTGACCTTGGACTGGCTGGCTGCCGAGGATACGAGGCAGAGGGAGCTAGCTGCTGCGTTTGAAACAGAACCCGCACCCCCAGCGAAGATTCTGACTACCGACTGTATTGCTTACTCCCGCCCTGCTTCGGGAAAAGTTGCTAGATTGATGTTGGAGTTGCTCAAGTGAGTTTTGATTTCTGAGACTTGCTTTCTCCTATCTTTTTTTTTTTTTTTTTTTTTTTATACCACTTGGGTGGCAAACAAGCATGCGGTCCGCCTGATGGTAAGCGGTTACCGCCGCTTATGGACGCTTGCAACACCAGGGGTATCCCTCGCGCGTTGCCGACCCTGCAGGAATCTTTTCACACCCTTCTTGAAGAACTCCATGCTGTACTCTCCAGGGAAAACCTCAACGGGGAGCTCATTCCACAGCCTGAGCGTTCGCGGAAGAAAACTCCTTTGGAAGCGCACAGTGCGAGACCTTTGTGGTTCCAAGATATGGGGATGAATTCCCCGTCGATGGCGAGAGGTGCGGTGGTAGAAGGTGGAAGTGGGCATCATGTCGAACAATTCTGCTGAACACTCCCCGTTATACAAGCGGTAGAACACACACAGGGAGGCAAAGTCTCTCCTCAGACTTAGTGATTCCAAGCCGCTTGTGAGCAAAGGATCATCGACAATTCTAGCGGCGCGTTTCTGAACCGCGTCAAAGGCCCTAGCTGGTATCCAGGGGCTCCAGCCCACAGGTGGCAGCAGTACTCCATATGTGGCCGAACTTGCGACTTATAAAGTTGCAGCCTTTGTGAAGATGTGAAGTACTGCTTAGCTCTGTTGAGCACACCGAGCTTCCTCGACGCCAGCTTAGCCTTGTCCTCTAAATGACCACGGAACTGAACGTCGCTGGAAATATCGACCCCAAGGATCCTAATGCTCTCCGAGATGTTCAGGGGAGTGTTCTGGAATTGTGGAGCCACAGCGAATGGAATGGAGTTTTTTTAGCAATGAACGCGCACACTTGTGTCTTAGTGGGGTTGAAGTGGACTAGGTTTAGTCGACCCCAATCGGAGACACTGCGAAGTGTACTCTCGATTTCAGACACAAGTCGTTCGCGACTTTCCTCTACTATCTATACGAGGATTTCTCCTATCCACGCAAATCCTACTACTGTAATAAATGGGGAAGTTTGTGAGGTTGTCATCACGCAAATACTACTGAATGGAATTGGATTCAAATTAGCACAGAAGTAAATATAGCTAGAAAATAAAACTATTATATCAAATTTAAGGTGCGTGAGACCGCGGGGCAAAGCTACTATTAAATAAATAAAAAACAATCTCATTCATTGACGAATGTAGTCTACCAACATCTAGCAGACAACATGAGATACTTTTATTTGCATTGGCGATCAGTGTTCCCTTTGTTTAAGAAATTTGGAAGGCGATGACGGCATATTAGTATCAGAGCTGATCCAAGCATTAATCCGGTCAAAATTACTGGTGGAGACAGCCATGCTGGAAGCAGAACCAGACCTGGACGCCCTGGTCAAGACTCCGGGAGTTATGATGGGGGAACCACACACCACATTCCCCAGGATCCTGGCCATGATTTGGATGACTGTCACCGATCCTGTCACTACTAAGAAGTTTGGTTGGTGTTCTATTGCTAGGGTACGTAAATTCGCATATAAGTGAAGATTTACACAAATCTAAGTCCTAAAAATATTTGGAAAATGTACATTTAAGGGAAAAAATACAAGATTTGATCAGCAGATGACAACGATTACATTGCTTTTATATAATTCGTTATTGCAAACAAGCATACAGCCCGTCTTATAGTAAGTAATAACCGTAGCCTATGGGTGTTTGGAGTATCAACCGACCTTGTAGTGAGAGCTTACCCTAAATCATCTGCCAAAATTCGACGAAGAATTCCGAAGAAATTATTCACATAAAATTTTTAACTAAAACCAGGGTATACTTGTTGAAGATGAAATACTAAATATAAAACTGCAGTTACCAGCGCAGGCATCCTACGCTATGCCCAAAGCGTGCTATTTGCATGTGACATTCTGTAAGCTGCAAATACTGTCCCAATTGGTAGGGCCACAATTACATCTCTTCGGCCAGTGGGTTAGTCTTAGCCTGTCTAACCATAAAGTTCCCAATATTTAGAAGGTTCGTGCCTACTCCGTGAGGGCACGAAGTAGGCATAGAGAAAACAGCGCTAGTTCTCTCTAGGCTTTCATACCTCTTTCACTTCGTTCTCATTTAGTAGTCTATTTATACATGCTCAGGTTTTAAGTACAGCATTCAAAATGTACGCTAGCATAATTCATGTAATTAATTGCCAGGTTAATAAATACCTATCGATAACGAAGCCGGTGTCGATAGCGAAGCACATGCGGGCCTTGGATCCCATAGTGGCGCGGGCACGGTACATAATGGAGGAGTTCATACAGCATGTGACACCGCTCAATATGTACGAGAAGAAGGGGCGCCCGTTGTCGAAGTCAGAACCAAGAAGAAAGGTGCTTTTTGATTCTACTAAAGATGCTTTACGTTTACAAGAGACCCAAGTTCGAGAGGCAGTCTAAAACTCCCAAGGATAAGCACAGCGCTTTGATTTGAATGTTTAGGCCAGATTTTTTCAGATCACTAAGGTGATAAACAAGTGGTCCACTTGATGGTGACCGGTTACTGCCGCCTATGGGCGATTGCAACACCAAAGATATCGAACGCGCATGAGACCTGCCGACCTTGCAGGAATCTCTGCACATTTTTATTCATTCTTAGGCCATTCAGTCACATGGCATTCGAAATGTTACGATGAAATTAAAACTCTGCCATTTGTGTATCTTCATATATTTGAACATTTCAGCAGCCAAAAGTAAACGCTAAGAGTTTGAAAGTGAAACCATCAAGAACTTCAGCAACGGTTAGTGTGAAAACATTAAATATATAATTTTGAAGTCATTACTAAACGACCATCCTCAGCTGTTTAAGTCTGGCAGACGGACACGGAGTTTCTTTTGTAATTATCATATTTTATATTTGCAAATATAATTCGGAGTCTAAGTGACAGATCAAACAAGTTTATACTCGTACCTACGTCTTTGAATGTCTTCTCAAACTTATGGAGTTTCACTTCACTGTAAAGCTAGTGGTGTGATTAATAATTGTGCTTAAGGTGAGAAAAACTCATTGCTTCAGTTGGGTTTCGAACTCGAATCATTCTGATAACAAGGCCATCACATTTTTACATGGGATTTGGAGAAAGGATGGGATTTTACACAAATATTGTACATGCGTATCATGACAAGATGATTAACCACTCGTCCTCTCTTTTTATAGCCCTATATCTGTCTTTCTATACCATATCTAAATTTTACAGGAACATGCAATACAGCTGCATAACTTTGGAAGATCTACATTTCCGCAATTGTACTCGGAAGAGTTGCCCAATCCAAAGAATCCGAAATCATATGAAAAATCATTTGATAAAGAGCAAGATTCTTCTAGTCATGTTCATACGATCGTCTTTTGTAAATCATTGTCTTTGATTATACTGCTCGTCTTATGAAAAAAAATGTTTATCTGGTGGAAGTTGTTTTATTTGCATACACGTCTTGCCGGAGAGAATATAGAGGGCCAGTCCACTCTGGACTTACACGCCTCTGCGCCATCCTAATTCGTCCACGGCGAAAAGAGGATGCTATTATGCAGCAGGCATAATCAGGTCTTATGCTTTATGTAAAACTAGCTGTGCAGCGGTTTTAGGCCGGCTTCTTTCCCTACAAAATTTCATCGCATACTGATCAGCCTCTCTGGCGTGATTGAGTACCAAAAAAGTGGGATAAAAGAAGGAAAATTTCAGGCTGAATTTCAGGTGGTTTACCGTCGCCATAAAATAAAAAAATATATAAAAAAGTTTCACCATCAAACCACTCTTTAACACAATGCCAATGTGATTGATTGTCAATCGTGAAGTTGTCATAATGTTTGATTGAGCATTTCCATAAAATGTAAATATTCCGTCAGTTAATAATCTTCTGTTATGTAAGTTTGCTTGATGTCTAGTGGCGACAAATTATCATGTACGAGTTAGAAGGCCTGAGATGGGATCAAGGATATGTCTTGTGTTGCTCTGGTTAGGTTTTGTGGTGAGTTTATTTGTAGATATGACAAACATTTTGTTAGAGCTCGTGGAGTGACCAATCACACTGTACTTAAGTATTCAGAACAACACATTGGTACACTCGGGATACGAACGTGAAAAAGTTGTAGTTGACAAATAGAACCACTTAACCATAGGTACATACATATAATCACGCCTTTTTCCCGTAAGGGTAGGCAGAGACCACTTTCCACTTGCTACGATCCTTACATACTTCGTTCGCTTCGTCCACTTTAATTATTCTCTTCATACATGCTCTTTCGGTTTAAGGTACTCTCGACCTGGCCTTTTTCCAAGACGTCCCTAATTTGGTCTAGAAACGTCCGCCTAGGTCTACCCCTTCCAACACTTTCATTCACACTCGCTTTATACACTTTTTTCGTCAATCATTCTTCTTTTAATCTCTTGACATGGCCAAACCATCTCAGCACACCTTTCTCAATTTTTGTCACTATATCTCAACCAACACGGAAAATATTGTCTACAAATGGTTTCTAGATGCCGTCAGCATGTATAGAGATGGAAATGGACCGAGATTTGCCCGAAGACCGGTGGGTGTACCGGAACTCGCGCCGACAGGAGGACTTGGACCTCCCGTGCGTCAAAATTCGACCCCCGGTTAGGGACATCGTTCGGAGGCTCTATGCTATACTACCCTAGTGAGTTATAGTATCAGCTTTAATGGCAGGACAGGTGAGAGTTGGACTCCAGCTCTCAGTACGTCTCTCTGTACGGAACACATAATTAAAATTATGTATTATGTAACTTTTTTTCTGTACTGTGGCTCTTGGATCTTTCGCAATCCCATTATTCTAGAAATATGTGGTATCTTTCATGGAATTTAGATTAACTTTTCAGACTGTAATTTGCACTTTTTATTAGTTGGATAACAAACAAGACATCAAAATCCTATGACCGGTCCGTAGTAATTTAATGTTGTACGGATAATTTTTTGTTTTAAACTTTTTCTTCCCGAGTACCTCACGGGCAAAGATAGTAGAGCGCAAATATCTCTAGATTTACATACCTCTCGTTTCATCCACATTATTCAATCTCTTCTGTATTTTTTCTTTATTTATTACAGTTTCGACAAAGACCATTCAAACACGGCATTCTTGCACAAATACCGGGGTACAGTGTATGCGATGTCGGAGGGAGATGATCGCCTTGACAACGAGGCTGCTTACTACGCCGCCACCCTGACACCCATTGTCTTCTTGCACCAATATCGGGATACTTGGTGTCTTCTTGAAAGGGTAACTTTTTCGAACTCTTACAATCTTTATCCTACGTATAACTAGGCGGGGACGATGGCAGTGCCACCTCATCAACTGAACTCAATAGAGTTCAGTTGTTTTCAAATCATCTAGGAATCCACCTATTTTGCTGGATTCCCGGATGGTACCCATACACAAAATTTGACTCGTATAAAAAAAAGTCCCCGATACACGCAGCGCCACCAATCGAATTGTGAATCTAAAATTTTCTCGAATTCACTTAAGCACACATACAAAATATCAAAATGCTTCCTGCTGTTTTGGAGGAGCTCAGTCACATACACAGCACAGAAGAGAACATATGGAATATGTTTTATTTAACAATTAAATTAAATTTTACGCGGGTGAAACCCAGAGGCACTACTAGTTTACAATGTTTTCTCGATTGCAG
>JACCPG010006808.1:0-30772 GCA_016069955.1 Drepana arcuata | reverse complement strand
TAATACAGAGGTATATTAGGTGCCAACGTGACAGATGGCGAGTCCATCGCCGTTACTCAAACACACGCGGAAAGTGGGTGTGTGGGTATTACCTATACACCTCTGCCTACCCCTTCGGGGACCCTTGTGGGAAGGCGTGAGGATATATTATTATATTATTATAAGTTGTGGTTTTCTCAAAAGATTAACAAAATACTACGGCTCATCTATTGGTGAGGTCTTTCCATCAGATGAGTTACATGAATGGTATTTAACATACAGCTGAGTTAGATGATAATTTTGTTTAAAAGGTGAGATCTGTCACACCTTTTAAACAAAATTATACGTTACGTAGCCTGATACGGTATGTAACCTGCTACGTACTGAGAATACAACATCTTGCTTTTTTTTTATACAACAAGAGTGGCAAACAAGCATACGGCCCACCTGATGGGAAACGGTTGCTTCTTGAAATTCGGTCTAATTTATTTATTTAGCTTGTTGTATATTAAATGCGTCATATAATTGCATGTAATTTAAAATACCTAATACCCAGTGTATTAGATATTTTAAAGTGCTTTAATGAGGTGTGTGTAGTGTGTTCTATATAATAATAATAATAATAAATACCTGGGACAATTCCACACATATTGACCTAGTCCTAAATTAAGCAAAGCTTGTGCAAACTAGACAACGATATATTTACTCATATAGATAGATATATACACAAATACATAGGATATGCAAGACTAAGGTACAAATACTTGTGTTCACAAATATCTGCCCTCGAACGAACCCGCGCCCTCAAGTTTCGCAGTCAGGAGCTCTAACCACTAGGCCAGACGGTCGTCTAATAATTAATACTTGTAATGTCTAAAAATACAATGAATATACATACATACATACATACATATAATCACGCCTCTTTCCCGTAGGGGTAGGCAGAGACCTTTCCACTTGCTACGATCCTTACATACTTCTTTCGCTTCGTCCACTTTCATTATTCTCTTCATACATGCTCTTCGGTTTAGGGTACTCTTGACCTGACCTTTTTTCAAGACGTCCCTAGTTTGGTCTAGAAACGTCCGCCTAGGTCTAACCCTTCCAACACTTTCATTCACGCTACAATGAATATGAATATGTATATAATATTTATGTAAGTATATATGTATACCATATATATAGAAACAATCAGAAACAGTAATTAAAATGTATTCAGCAAGATAACGGCGACAGAGGGATGAAATGGGATGAGAGGGGGTGAGAGGGAGGGGCCGTAATGCCTCCGTTCACTCCTAACCTCGGATAACTGGTTATTTGAAATTTAAATCGAGCCTCTCAGTTAAACTGCGCTGAAATCGGTCGCAATGATTCTCAACATTATCTAAAATTGAGATTTTCAACTGAAATTCGAGAATGATAAGATTCAATTTGCAGTGATGATATATAAGTGCGTTAGGCAGATCATTTGTTAGAATATCACGTTGTTTGCTAACTTGGCTACATTTTGGAAGCTGATTTAAATGGAGAGAGATAATATATCCTTACTTCTTCCAAGAAGGGTCCCCGAAGGGGTACGCAGAGGTGTATATGTAGCACCCACACGCCAACTATCAGCCAGAGATATATTTTAGGTGCTAAAAGACAGAATATGATTTGAAATGAGTAACCATGGAGTTTCTTGCCGGTTCTTCTCCATGGAAGCGACCAACCCGAACCGTGCTTCTTTTTCGACGTTTTATAAGTGTCCACCTGGGTCTATGTGAAATAAAACGATTTTGATTTGATTTGATTTAATATGGCGAGATCATTTTCATTGACCGTTCACGTAAACTAAAGAAACCAATGCAGATGTGCGTTCTAAAATTACTCCAGCGACATCTATCGCCAATAAAAGTAAGCCTCACAGTTAACAGTCAAATGTTTGCTTATTTTATCGTTCGTATAAATTTACGCATGAGAAAATGTCTACTGAGACCCTTGCAAATACTTTGCTATGTGAATATAACCATATGAATAATTTATATAAACAAGTACCATCCTTTATTATTAGGCAAAGGTATGGTGACATTTGGAGCCGTGACCCAATTGTCATTCAAACGAGTGGGTTGACTGCAGCATGTTTCCAACAACACACGCAAACGCAGCATTTTTTTAATACAATTGCGGCGAAACTGGAAGTCGCGTTTGATTCCTGCTTAGGGATAAATATTTTGACTTGGATTTTCTGTATAAATATATTATAAATTTTTTATCATAGGGAGTTTTTTTTTTATACAACATAAGTGGCAAACAAGCATATGGTCCACCCGGAAAACGGTTCTCTGAGCGATATATGTTTCAGCCCGCCTGTCACGAGAGGTCTCGATTAGACGACGCGAGACTCTTTAAAAAGATGGTGAGCCTCAGGACCCCAAGCTCCAAAAGGTATTTTTAGCTTCGTTTATGTAAATTTAAATATTTTTTTATAATTTAAATAATCGGTATAAAGTAGTTTTTTATAGTTTTGATGCGAAGATTAATGTGTGATTTCATTTCTTCATGTGAACGTATAAAAAAAATAACAGTTTTAAAAACAGTGGCAGATATGTCCAGAATAAACACCCGTGTGTTTACATGGTGACACTGACTGAATGGTCTCACGGGGGTTGTGTGGGAAGGTGATGTGATACTCCAGGGATTGAACTATCGCTTATCATTATAATGCAAGCGAGATATATATATACAATAATTATATTACTTTGAGTAAATTAAAAATTTGAGTGTCCGATTTGATCTAGGTAGTTGTAAAGTTGTCTTACTCTGCCTCTTCTTGCACACACTTTCGCTTTTCTGTTTGTACCGGCAAAATATCTGAATGCTTAAATACATGTTGTGACATTTGGAAATTTAAGTTCAGAAAAACTCACTCAAAAATCACATAATAGGTATAAATAATTGTGATATATTGATGGGTATAACATACCGAATAGAAATAAAACTCGAGTGTTACTATTTGTAAAAGCGAAGTATTCGCCAATTTTACCTTCAACATACTCCTTATAACCAGTTCGAGTCGCTTTCCGCCGGTGTGAATTGCTCCCGACCAGATGTCGCATGACAAATAGCAATGCGGTTCCGGGACGATTTCGGGTCTTTTGTACCACTATTAACTTTTCAGCCTTAGCGATTTTCTCGCTTGTTAGCCACTAAATGTTCAAACTCAGAGTGTACCTTTTTCAAATACATTGTCGTCTGCAGCATAATAATTGCAAGTTCGAATCCCTACTGTACTTATGAGTTTTTCTGAATTAAAGTACAATGATTAATCACACCCGTGAGCTTTAAGGTTACGGAAAACATTGAGACGAAACATGTGTATACCTGAGACGAAAATCGAAGTCGTATGTACCTAACATAGAGCTAATGTAGAGCTTTTCGCTCCACACTCATCAGTCTCTTCATACATGCTCGTCGGTTTCGAGTACTCTTGACGTTCCCGTCCTTGAGCGTCCGATCGATTTGATCTAGGTAGTTCGAACGTGGTCTTCCCCTGCCTCTTATTCTGCTATGTTTATCTGTTTCTAAAATTTTCCCTAACCAATAACCAACATAAAAATTTGGTATATTTCAATCGCTATTCGCTCTCAACATAACCGCTTCTCAATAAATCACAGCAGTTTCAAGAACTTTGTGTAAAGTGGGCTTGAATTCGGCTAGTATTCAGTTTCAAAGGTTATGCTACCAAAGCAGAAATACACCTCCGAAATCTTAAGTAATCTCAACGCTACTGGTATCTACTTGCTATGAAATAGTACCCATATTTGAAATTGTGGAATTCGGCGATGTGTCTTTAACAATGCAGAACGCATGTTATGATGGTTTGGACGTATAGTAAGGATTAGTCATGTGAATTCGAAAGTGTGGTGTGTTGTAGAAGAAGCATTGGAATACCAAGTTCCAACTTGTTTTTTTTTATACCATCGGTTTATGGGTGGCAAACAAGCATGCAGTCCGACTGAATGTAAGCGGTTACCGCCGCCTAAGGACGCTTGCAACAACTGAGGTATTGCTAGCGCGCTATCGACCCAGCAGAAATCTTTTCAAACCCTTCTTGAAGAACTCCATGCTGTACTCTTCAGAGAAAACCTCAACGGGGAGCTTATTCTACAGCCTGAGTGTTCACGGAAGGAAACCCCTTCG
This sequence comes from Drepana arcuata, assembly GCA_016069955.1. Lineage (NCBI taxonomy): Eukaryota > Metazoa > Arthropoda > Insecta > Lepidoptera > Drepanidae > Drepana > Drepana arcuata. The sequence continues at coordinate 26,611 of JACCPG010006808.1, read as the reverse complement.
GAACCGCGCCACCACCACTACTATCTATGTATAGTCGTAGTAGTGAATTGAATATCGCCTCAAACCGATGCCGATTTCCCGACCACGTGTATCACCTTACTTTTGAACTTGCCTCCTTTGCGGTGGAAACGACTACTCGAACCACTCGGTCACCACGGCTTTCTCATAGTCTATTTCTCATAGGTAGGGTTTGTTTGTTTGTTTGAACGCGATAATATAAGGAACTATAAATTCGATTGAAAACATACTTTGCATTTTGCCTCTAAAACCCACCCCACGGGAATGGTACTCCATAATCACATATTTTATATTCAAATTTTGCGCGGGTGAAGTCGCAGTACATAGCTAGAACAAAATTAAGTACCTGGATAAGTTTTAATTATGATGAATGCAGTTTCTTCAAGCTACAAAGTGTGAACACAGTTGTAAACTACAATGATTTGTTGTCGCGTTAACTGAATTAATAGACCAATTTGTTCTTTAATTAAAGCTACCAGGTTCTTGCATTCTTGATACATTTTCTATGGTTATAATTGTTGAGTGAAGAAACAAACGTTGGATCAAGGATCAAAAGCTGTGCTCCTCGAATGGTGAAAAGGTTACTTTCTGGGCGCCTAGCTACTCATATCTTTGACCCGGGTCCCGAAATTGGTGGGCTTCTGTGTTTTTTACATATATTTCTTTGCAGATACATATTTTATATAATAATAATAAATAATAATAATATCCTCACGCCTTCACACAAGGGGACCCTTGTGTGAAGGAAGGGGTAGGCAGAGGTGTATAGGTAATACCCACACACCACCACACACACACCCGCCAGAGGTATATTAGGTGCCAACGTGACAGATGGCGAGTCCATCGCCGTTACTCAAGCACGACTATACATACGCCTTTGAATTTCTTCTCAGACGTATGCAGGTTTCCTCTCGATGTTTTCCTTCACCGTTCAGCTCGCGGTGTGACTAATCACTGTACTTAAGTTCAGAAAAACTCATTGGTACAATCGGGATTCGAACTTGTGACCTTTGCGTCGCAGGCAACTGCTCGAACCACTCGGCCACCACGGCTGTTTTAATATGTATTAAATTGATTAGAGCCACCATGGCTGAGTGTTTCGAGTACCAATGAGTTTCTTAAGTACAGTGATTAGTCACACCGCGAGCTTTGAGGTTAAGGTAAACATCGAGAGGAAACCTGCATACGTTTGAAAAAATCCAAAGGCGTATGTATAGTCGTGCTTGAGTAACAGCGATGGGCTCGCTATCTGTTACGTTGGCACTTGAACTATCTAGGGGAAAGTGGGTGGGTGGGTAGTACTTTTACAGCCTTTACCCAACCCTTCGGGACCCTTGTGGGAAGAAGCTGCGCTATATGGCTAACTTGTAACATATGCAACTAATTACCTTTTCACTCATTAGTTGCGTGAGTGTAGAGAAACCAGGGCGACTGTCCTCGCCTACTTAACGAAAGGAAACCATTTATTTATTATTCCAACTTCTCACCTGATTTGTGGCGTTTTTTATATACGAACGTGTCAACGGGTTTTTCCACTGCTTCCCTTGCGTATTCTATACTTCAAAGCCGCTAACAGTACGCGTAAACAGTCTGTTGCAGTACATGCAAGCAGAGACTGATGCATATGGATGAAGTGAAAGTCTTTAAGTCATCACGGGTCCCTAACGGGGTAGGCAGAGAGAATAGAGTGCCAGTTCTCTCTAGACTTCCTTACCTCTTTCCCTTCGTCCACATTCATCAGTCTTTTCATACATGACCGCCGGTTTCGAGTACTCTTGACGTTCTCGTTTTTGAGTGTCCGATCGATTTGATCTAGGTAGCTGGAATCTTCCTCTGCCTCTTCTTTTGCACACTTTCGCTTTATATATCTGTTTCGTCAATCTTTCTCTATTCATCCTTTCTATATGTTTCTAAATGTTAATTATGTATGTATTAAATAAAATTAAAATAATGAGTGACGTCTTTCGCGTTGTACAATGTAAATGTAAAATTGTTTTGTTATAAATTCTATATTTACATCGAGATTGGACTGGCAGGCGTCACCAACAATTTATGTAAAATATACCCATTATTATTTCCTTGATGCTGCGTCTGAGAGACTCGAAACATAATTCAATTTTGTATTCAACGAGGTACTCCTAAATTGTATATTAAAATTTGTGTGTTTATAAAAATACCGGTATTTTGTTTAAGGCTGAAGAGATTGTAGTTTATTAAAAAACAAGTGTTCTCAAATTTAGTCTGTAGTTTTTGACACTAGATGTCGTTTTACAGAACTAGATCGCGCTATTGCTTAATCCATTCATTTTGATCTTCTAGCTCCTATGTCTGCCTTATTTGCATCTTGACTGGAACTAAAATTGTGTATTACAACACTTTCATATAATTGTTTACTCCATAATTTAATATTTTTATTTTCTTTATCAACTAACGAAAAAAGAGTTTATTATTTCCTTGTAAATAATATATTTATATTATGGAAATATTTTCTTGCTTCCAAAAATATTATGAAGCGCCATTCCTTTCAGAAATATGTGATTACATTATTTTGCTACCAGTAGGTAGCTAAAGAAACATTACGGATAAATATTAAAGTCCAAACGCATTTTAAAATAAATACTCTTTGTAATGTACCATAACACCAACATGGCGGCCAATATGGCGGCGCATTTTGTTTGATACGGCAACTTTGTGCCGGAGCACCGACCGTTAAATTAACCCTTTAGCGCTCGTGTCAGAATGACCAGTAGCAATTACAGAGCGACCACCTTCCCTGCTCTAATAAATACGTGAATTCAACAAAGGGTTGACGCTATGATTAATCATTTCCCACCCAGCGCAAGGATATTTATGCAAACTTACGAACTTTTTAGGTTATGTTATTTTTGTGCCGAGTTAGCCAACTGGTTCGAGTAGTTGCCGGCGACAAAGATCGTAAGTTCGAATCTCGACTACCAATGAGTTTTCTGAACTTAAGTACAGCTTTACGGCGAAGGAAAACATTGAGAGGAAGCCTGCATACGTCTGAGAAGCGATTCAAAGGCGTATGTATGTTCTCGAGTAACGGCGATAGACTCGCCATCTGTCACGTTGGCAGCTAAAATATATCTCTGGCAGAATGTGGGCATGTATGGGCATTATCTACACCTCTGCCCACCCCTTCGGGGACCCTTGTGGGAAGGCGTGAGGGTATATTCTATATTTTTGTAATAAACTCTGTAACATCTCTTTATATTTTATACTACTGCAGGCATTATCGTACATTCATTGGTAAACTATTACTTTGTTTTTTTTTATACCACTTGGGTGGCAAATAAGCATGCGGTCCACCTGATGGTAAGCGGTTACCGCCGCCTAAGGACGCTTGCAACACCAGGGGTATCACTCGCGCGTTGCCGACCCTGAGGAATCTTTTCACACCCTTCTTGAAGAACTCCATGCTGTACTCTCCAGGGAAAACCTCAACGGGGAGCTCATTCCACGGTCTGAGCGTTCGCGAAAGAAAACTCCTTTGGAAGCGCACAGTGCGAGACCTATGTGGTCCCAAGGTATGGGGATGAATTCTCCGTCGATGGTGAGAGGTGTGGTGGTAGAAGGTGGAAGTGGGCATCATGTCGAACAATTCTGCAGAACACTTCCCGTTATACAAGCGGTAGAACACACACAGGGAGGCAAAGTCTCTCCTTAGACTTAGTGATTCCAAGCCGCTTGTGAGCATGGGATCATCGACAACGCGCGTTTGTGCGCGTTGTGCGCGTTTTTGCTACTAAATAAAAAAATATATAGGTATGTCTCACGAAACGTAGGCATGGGACTGTAAAAATTATCTAAGGGACTTATTCTGTAAAATTTCAGACGTTATATAGGCTTAGGTACCTATATTAAAATCCTAATAATATTACAAATGGGAATGGTTGCCTGCAACGCAAAACAAGTTCAAATGTGGACTTGCACCAAACCCTTTTTTCTAAAACTCCGGTACATTGGTTAATTACACGACGAGCTTTACGGTCAAGGAAAACATTCAGAGGAAATCTACCTACGTTTGAAAAACAAAAAGAGATCGTTGATAAACTTACCACCTACCCATTCGTGGAACCGTTTCCGAAGTCGTTTATATGAGCAGAAAATCCATATTAGGATTTCTATCGCCTTATTGGTTAGCTATACACTTACAAATTAATATGGATAAGACTACACGCATTCATCTCCAAATCACACGGAAGCATCTATTCCGAGATAATGCGACCAATTTTCAATTCAAAACGCGAGAGAAACGACGATTGTGCTTACACAATAGTGAGAGAACGTCGACTTTACATCATATTGTGTTGTTGTTGATAAACGTTTCCGTGTTATGGATACCATTGAGCTTTGGTTCCTTCACTGTAGCATGTAGGATAAAATGGCCTTTTTGATATCAATACTTAGAATCTATAATGCAACAACAGTGAGTGTTACACCTGTGTTTTTATAAATCTATTGAAGTTCTTTGCGGAAATCTATTTTATTACGCGTTAAATCTTGGAAGATCATGTACAAATTTTTTACTTTTAAATTCAGAGCCGTTGCTGAGTTGCACCTGGCCTTGGACTTGGAGTCTGGACGTTGGAACCTAAACACCTTTGCCTATGGGGACTGTGTGAAGGGGTAGGCAAAAGTGTATAGGATAATAATAATAATAATATATCCTCACGCCTTCCCACAAGGGTCCCCGAAGGAGTAGGCAGAGGTGTACAGGTAATAACCACACACCCACTTTCCGCCAGAGGTATATTAGGTGCCAACGTGACAGATGGCGAGTCCATCGCCGTTACTCAAGCACGACTATACATACGCCTTTGAATTTCTCAGACGTATGCAGGTTTCCTCTCGATGTTTTCCTTCACCGTAAAGCTCGTGGTGTGACTAATCACTGTAGTTAAGTTCAGAAAAACTCATTGGTACAGTCGGGATTCGAACTTGCGACCTTTGCGTCGCAGGCAACTGCTCGAACCACTCGGCCACCACGGCGGTATAGGATGTATATATAAAAGCGTGTAGGTGTATAAGCGTGCAAATACACAAATAAATATGTATATAAAATTGTCAGGCGTCTGGTGTAGTGGTCAGTGTTCCCGACTTCCCCGACGTTCCCGTGTAAAACTTGAACGTGGGCTCAATTCAAATGTGAATATTTATTTGCGCAATTATATATCGCATTTGCTTTATATATCACAAAGTCAAACAAGCTCATAGTCCGCCTGAGTGTAAGCGGTTACCGACGCCTATGGACGCTTGCAACACCTGGGGTATCCTCCGCGCGTTGCCGACCTATTTTCACTATAGATATACAAACAATATCCTCACGCCTTAGGCGTAGGCAGAGGTGTATAGGTAATACGCATACACCTACTTTCCGCTAGAGATATATATTAGGTGCCAACGTGACAGATATACAAAGAAATAGATAATAATTTCCTAATACGAGTAACATTATGGCGCCGGTAGGTAACTCTATATAGTGAACCACCTCTATTCGCTCCGTTCAATCTTCCATCAATTCATTTCTATAATTGGACGTATTGCGTAGCGAAATATCGCTAGCGGATAAACTTCGATTAATTAATCGAGATATCGAATTGAATTGACAATACGAATACTTACAATACGTAGGTGTATGTTAGGGTGGCCATGGATTAATTCAACTTACATTATTCGATCCTTTTGTGGCGTAACTTGAATGGATCTCGGTATGTGAAAAGAAAATACGGTGTCCACACTGCTAAGCTGAATTTTTTCGTTCATTTGTTTTTTTTTTGTTTTCCACAGCCATGTGACCACCGCCACCTGAAGACCTAATGAGCGGGGAACAAATTACGTTCAGTCATGCTCAAGAAACGACGACGGACTCGCCATCTGTCACGTTGGCACAGATACAAAGGTTGCTGGTACACCTCTGCCTACCTTTTCAGGGCCTTTGTAACAAGTTGTGAAGATATCCTTTTAATTCTATTCTCATCACCTTTGAGTTAGTAATGTGATGCACAGTGATTAAGTACAGTGATATTTAAGCTTATCATCAATACAGGCCATCAGGTTTGAACCCTGGAACTAGGATTGTTGTACTTGATTTAGTCAGATATCTACGGTACTCAGCCTCTTTGGTTCGGAGTATTTTTTTATTTATTAGCTGTGCCCTTGCGCTTTTAGCTGCTTTAATAAATTATAATAAATAAAATAAGTATGGGAGAGATTGTAAGTGCGATAAGAAGTCTGAAATGTGGAAAAGCTGCGGGAATAGATGGGATTACGGCTGAGATGATCAAGTACGGTGGACCAGCGGTCTGGGACGTCATCTATTTGCTATGCAATCTTTGCTGGGAAAAGGGTGATGTTCCGGACGACTGGAGGCGAGCAGTCATCGTGCCTTCCTATAAAGGAAAGGGATCACGATTGGACTGCTCAAACTACAGAGCCATCAGCTTGGTCAGCTTAGCTAGTAAAGTGTACACGAAGATCCTGACGATAAGAATGCAAGAGTGATCCGAAAGGTTTCTCTGGGAACCCCAAGGTGGATTTAGACCAGGAAGAGGATGTATGGATCCAACCTTCTCGCTTCGCGGAATCGCGGGAAAGTTTTTGGATATTAACCAAAAGGTTTTCTGCGCTTTCGTCGACTTGGAGAAGGCATTTGATAGAGTCGTACGGAAGGAACTCTGGGACGTGTTGCCTGGATATGGAGTGAGCAGTTCCCTACTGCATGCCGTGAAATCACTCTATAGTGATAGCGAGGCGTGCGTTAGGGTTAACGGTGAGATGTCACCCCGGTTTGATGTGAAGTCGGGGGTCAAACAAGGTTGTATCATGTCTGCCTGGCTGTTCATTATATATCTAGATAACTGTCTGAGAGCACTAAGAACGAACGGATGTGGAGTGAAAATGGGAAACTTAGTGGTCAACTGCCTATTATACGCCGATGACGCGGTCTTACTGGCGTCATCAGAGGGCGAACTGCAGTCACTAGTTACCATAATGAAAGTAGAATGTGAAAAGAAGGGGCTGCGCCTAAACGCTGGCAAGACTAAGGTTCTGGTATTCGAAAGAGATGAACAAGTGACCGAGTGTGCTATATCGGTAAATGGGCAAATTCTAGAGCAAGTGAATGAATTTGTATATCTTGGAAGCATGTTCACACGAGATGGAAAGTATGAAAAGATATTGAAAGAAGGATAACTGCCGGAAATAAGGTGAATGGAGCCATGTCGGCGTTGATGGGCAGTAAAAGTCTGAGCAAGAATGCTCGAGCTGCTGTCCACAACGCGATATTGGTACCTACCTTATTGTATGGCAGCGAATCCTGGGTATGTCAGAGGAAGTATGAAAATAGCTTGAATGCAGTCGAGATGCGATCTCTTCGAAAAATGTGCGGCGTAACGATATTTGATCGAATCCGCAATGAAGAGATTCGCAAATCAACTGGCGTGAATGAGGGCGTGATTGTAAAGATGAAGAAAGGCATGTTACGTTGGTTTGGACACATAGAAAGGATGAGCGAAGAAAGATTGACGAAACAGATATACAAAGCAAAAGTGTGTGCAAGAAGAGGCAGAGGAAGGCCACGTTCCAACTACCTGGATCAAATAGATCGGACTCTGAAGGACGGGAACGTTAAGAGTACTCGAAACCGACGAGCATGTATGAAGAGACTGATGAATGTGACGAAGCGAAAGAGGTATGTAAGTCTAGAGAGAACTGGCGCTCTATACTCTCTGCCTACCCCGTTAGGGACTTGGCGTGATGATATGTATGTATGTATAATAAATAAATATTGATTTATTCTATGATTTATTTATAAAATACACATAAAGTAATATTAAAAATCCACAATACATGCAATTATTCGTGCAGCAGTTATATACTATATCGCAGACATTAACAATCATCCCAAAAAGAGATGTAGGTACAGAGCTCCAATTTAAATTAGCAGTACTCGGAGAAAACGTGTGTGTGTATGTAGAAGTAATTGGCATTTCTTTTGTTTCGGTTATAGAAAAGTTTTTTTTGGTACCCTTTTAGTTCGTTCGTTTAATGGACGAAAGAAGTCCGACCCAAGCCTCAATATCTAAACGTTATATTTTGATCCGTAGATATGTTGACAGCAACAAAATCCAACCTACATAAAGTAAAGACTTTAAGGATAGAAACATATGATACCTTTGTGCTTAGTTTGACACTGACATGACATATTTGAGTATGTTCATATATTAAAGTCTGAGATTAAAGTTATTAAAGTTAATTATTAAGTTATAATTATAAGTTATTAAGTAAATTTAATAAGTTATTGTTTTTTTTCGTTAGATTATAAATGTTTATATAATGTAAAATAGTAATATGAATTGTAAAGCATGGACATTTAATTGTTGATTCTCTGTTTTAGGTTAGTAATTAGTTAGTTAGTATTCTATACTAATATTATAAAGAGGAAATATTTGTATGTAAGAATGTTTGTAAGGACTTGGCTCAAAAAGTACTAGACCGATTTCAAAAATTCTTGCCTTGAATGCTACATTATCACTGATTAATATAGGCTGTTTTAATTTCAAGAAAAAAAATATGGCAAAATGTTTTAAGAATTAATGTCCACCCGAGTGAAGCCGGGACGGGCCGCTAGTAGTTTATATTTGTTATGTAAGACTTAAAATTAAAATAAATATCCTCACACCTTCCCACAAGGGTCCCCGAAGGGGTAGGCAGAGGTGTATAGGTAATACCCACACACCCGCTTAAGACTTATGTTTTCACATTGTGTATAAGCCGTGGTGGCCGAGTGGTTCGAGCAGTTGCCTGCGACACAAAGATCGCAAGTTTGAATCCCGACTGTACCAATGAGTTTTACTGAACTTAAGTACAGTGATTAGTCACATCACGAGCTTTACGGTGAAGGAAAACATCGAGAGGAAGCCTGCATACGTCTGAGAAGAAATTCAAAGGCGTATGTATAGTCGTGCTTGAGTAACGGCGATGGACTCGCCATCTGTCACGTTGGCACCAAATATACCCCTGGCGGGAAGTGGGTGTGTGGGTATTATCTATACATCTCTGCCTACCCCTTCGGGGACCCTTGTGGAAAGGCGTGAATATATATACATTGTTTTTTGCTTCAAAAGAATAATAACTCCTCCTTACATATAAAAAAGTCTCTCCCCACAGTGTAGTCACCGTACATCCCCCCATGTACTCGACACGTGTCATCGGCAATACGTTTTCTAATTGATGGCCATTGTTCAAAATTCCTGTTCACCTTCTGTTGCCAATCCGTTGCTGAGGTTTTGAGAATATCTAATTTGTACATGGTAAATACAGAAGACGGTACAAGGTACGTGTAAAGAGATAGATTGGTATTTATTTAAGGGACTACCAAATCAGCCTGGCTTTACTCGGTACATTTGTGGCTTCATATATCTTCGCACTTCAAATATGCCCACAAGGGTCCCACAAAGGGGTGGGCAGACGTGTGTAGGTAGTATGTACACAGCCCTTCGGTAGATATTTTTTAACGTGACAGATGAAGAGTCCATCGCTGTTACTCAAGCAGGATTATACACGTCTCTAAATTTCTTCTCAAACGTATGCAAGTTTCCTGTCGATTTTTTCTTACATCGTAAAGCTCTAAAAGTGGTAGGTACTAATAACTATACTTAAGTTGAGATATATTCAATGGTACAGTTGGGATTCGAATCTGCAAATATTCGTTTACTTGTATATCATAATATCAGGTCACCGAGTGGCTCCCTCACGAGGTATTTGGAAAGTGTAGAGCGCCAGCTCTCTAGACTTTCAGACCTCCTTCGCTTCGATGGTAGCATTTTTTTAAGTATAGCAATACTTAGGTAGGTACTTTATTAATTTGGCTAAGCACATTGATTATTAAGAGTAATATTTCCTCCTTAAATTTGCAATTGTATTTTAAACTTTTTTTTTAACTGAACGTTTTTGTCTTTCGTTATAACTTTATTCGAGGTCATTTAACAGTGTCGAGAGAATGAATGAAGAACAATTGACGAAAAAAGTGTATAAGGCGAGTGTGAATGACAGTGTTGGAAGGGGTAGACCTAGGCGGACGTTTCTAGACCAAATTAGGGACGTCTTGAAAAAAGGTCAGGTCAAGAGTACCCTAAACCGAAGAGCATGTATGAAGAGAATAATTCAAGTGGATGAAGCGAAAGAAGTATGTAAGGATCGTAGCAAGTGGAAAGAAGGGGTCTCTGCCTACCCCTACGGGAAAGAGGCGTGATTATATGTATGTATGTATGTATGTTTAACAGTGCTCAAGTTATCACAATGAAAACCACTCGACACGCTAAGAAAAATGTCTCATTTGTAATCAATTAGTCAAGCAGATAATAGTGTGGACAGAGTCGTAAAATTCCACTAATGGCGTAAAGCTATCACGGCACTTTATTATATGATCACGTTACATTACCGGATTAAAGCGCCTGCGAAGCGAACATAAGCAAACAAACACAGCAATGCAACCAAAAATGTCAAGAAAGATATATCAAAGGAACGTCAACAATAGGCGAGAACGCGACACAGTCACGCAAACGAAGCAACTTAATTAAATCACAAACGAAAATGAGCCATAAATTTGGAGTGATAAAATACAATTTGGGCAAGCCACGTTATGGGGAAGCAAAGTTTTTTCAGGCCTTATCTACAGGGTGACATCTAAAGTAATGACAAATTATTACACAACATTTGGCGCTAAAATTGTGGAATAAAAATACCGCCTTTGTTGGTCTGCAGTGACGTGAATAAAAGCGCTACAATCCGCGTCAGTTGATCATTTTTTAAGCGTTTTTGTGTGTTAACAGATTTTCGTTCACTTTTCCTTTTACAAAGTAGCAGTTACTACATACGTTCCTAGCCACATCTTCATAATCATATTTATTGCATTTTTGAACATTGCAAATTATACAGTAGATAGGTACTAATAACATTAAAATATCTAACACTCTGTAAAGGGACGGCCATGCAACTATTATTATTATTGTATAATAACAAATATCCTCACGCCTTCCTCCAAGGGTCCCCGAACGGCTAGGCAGAGGAGTATAGGTTGTACCCACACACCCACTTTTGCGCCAGAGATATATTTTTGGTGCCAACGTGACAGATGGCGAGTCCATCGTCGTTACTAAAGCAGGACTATATATGCCTACCCCTTCGGAGACCCTGGCGGGAAGGCGGGAGGATATATATATATATATATATATATTCCGCATTTTTTTCGGACGGTATAGCCCAATTTAAAAAACACGCTTCAATGATAAAATGTTGATTACTAATTAATTATATTATACAAAATAAATAAAAATAAAAATAATAATATATTATATATCATATCCGTTTGTTAACTTCTTTTTTAGTTTATGTTATTTAGAAATGGTAAATGTATTGTGAAACTTATTTAAAAATGTTGTGCTAACCTATAATTTAGTTACATACAATACAATTGTTAGTTTAATGTCTGTACGAAAAAGAGTTTGTATGTATACTAGTTGGTAAGCCTTATAAAATAAATAAATAAATAAATAAATATATATATATATAACTCTGAAGGACGGGAACGTTAAGAGTACTCGAAACCGACGAGCATGTATGAAGAGACTGATGAATGTGGACGAAGCGAAAGAGGTATGTAAGTCTAGAGAGAACTGGCGCTCTATACTCTCTGCCTACCCCGTTAGGGACTCGGCGTGATGATATGTATGTATGTATATATATAACTGAGAAGCTATTTTATATATCTAACAGAAATTTCTGTACAAACTCAATACAGTGATGTAATCTGGTTTGATTGTTTCACCAGAAAATTGGAATTCAAACCAATGACAGTAAAGTGAGATAGGTACAAACTTAACAAGCACTAGGGTGTCTAGAATTACGAAGTTGCTTGCATACACGGAGCAAGCTTAGCATGGCGTTAATAATTGTAAAGAAGGGTACTTTTTAGTTGAGATTTGAAAAATTCTTACACTATTGGAAAGCTACATTCACCGTGAGTGGCATAGGCTATATATTCTTAGTAAAAAAACTCATGTCCACACGTGTGAAGCCGCGACGGTCCGCTAGTATTTAATATTAGTGACACCACCTTCCCATGTGGGTTACGGAAGGGGTAGGTCGAGATGCGTATTACCCACACACCCATATTTCGCCAGTGGTATATTTATTATGCATACGGAGAATTATATTCACCACAGTTAGTGTAATATTCACCACATCTATAAATATAATAAAATTGGGGTGTCTGTTTGTAATATTGGAATAACCGCACTTTACTAAATGCATATGGATGTATACACGGTACCTACATGTATCAAAATATATTTTTTTACAATTTTTGTCTGTCCGTCCGTCTGTCTTTCTGTTTGTTTGTTCCGGCTAATCTCTGAAACGGTTGGCCCGATTTTGACGGGACTTTCACTGGCAGATACCTGGTGTAAAAAGGAGTAACTTAGGCTACTTTTATTTTAGAAACTTAACAATATTTCATTTGTTAAATTCCACGCGGACGAAATGCCGGCACAGCTATTTAAAAGTTATTATAAGCTCTGAAATAACATTGCTACCTACGTCAGAAACCCTTAAATCTATTTAAGTATAAGTACGAGCAAAAACTTGTAGAACCTTTTATTTGTTACATACAAATAAAAGGTTCTAAAAGTTTTTCGTCGATATCTATTTCAGTATTCTATATTACATACATACATACATATCATCACGCCGAGTCCCTAACGAGAGTATAGAGCGCCAGTTCTCTCTAGACTTACATACCGCTTCCGCTTCGTCCACATTGATCAGTCTCTTCATACATGCTCGTCGTTTTCGAGTACTCTTGACGTTCCCGTCCTTCCGATCAATTTGATCTAGGTATTTGGAACGTGGTCTTCCTCGTGGCCTTCCTATTGTTCTTTTAAATATGGAATTGTAGTTTTAGTTAGTAGGTATCCATAATATATAAACACATGCCAACGGAAACATTCGCATGCCAATATTTATAAATACATACCTCATTTATACATCACATTATGCAACTCACGGTTAGTTGCATCTAGCGCATAAATTATACATACATACATATAATCACGCCTCTTTCCCGTAGGGGTAGGCAGAGACCACTTCTTTCCACTTGCTACGATCCTTACATACTTCTTTCGCTTCGTCCACTTTTATTATTCTCTTCATACATGCTCTTCAGTTTAGGGTACTCTTGACCTGACCTTTTTTCAAGAAGTCCCTAATTCTAGAAACGTCCGTCTAGGTCTACCCCTTCCAACACTTTCATTCACACTCGCCTTATACACTTTTTTCGTCAATCGTTCTTCATTCATTCTCTCGACATGGCCAAACCATCTCAGCATACCTTTCTCAATTTTTGTCACTACATCTTCTTTCAGACCACAACGTTTCCTTATCTCATATTTTTTTACATTTCATTGTAAGGAAAGAGTTAAGTGCAAAAAATAAAACATGCCTTTGAAAAAAACTATCTAGTATTTTACTGCTGTGTAAAGGAACCCCGTAGTAAGCTAGCTCGCAAGCCTTCTTACCATTTAATATGCTAATGGTGACTCGGGCGCTTTGAAGTGTCTTGTATGCTTGGTCGCCAGCATCTCACTGCAAATATTAGCATGGATAACATGCTCTGAATATACTCACATACGGATAACGCTACAACGTCACGCTAGAACAATATATCTGCACCAGAAGAAAAATGTAGAATGTGAAGCCGTGGTGGCCGAGTAGTTCGAGTTGTTGCCTGCGACACAAATTCGAATTCCGACTGAACTTAAGTACAGTGATTAGTCACACCACGTGCTTTTCGGTGAAGGAAAACATCGAGAGGAAACCTGCATATATCTGAGAAACAATTCAAAATCGTGTGTATAGTCGTGCTTGAGTAACGGCGATGGACTCGCCATCTGTCACGTTGGCACCTCTGGCGGAAAGTGGGCGGGTGGTTGTTTGTTACCTATACACCTCTGCCTACTCCTTCGGGGACCCTTGTGGGAAGGCGTGAGGATATTATTATTATTATTTTTTTTTTTATCTATAAATATAAAATGGTATATTACGGATATATATATATCCGGACTGAGTTCTGGTATATACAGTACACCAAATCTTATCGATATTCGATCGATAGTCCTTCGAGCTTAATAGTTTAAAACAGCTCGAAGGACCAAAACCTTGTCCTTGTAGTTTCTGAATTGTATATAAAAATTTCTCCCACACTAGTGGCTATACTGATATATATTATGTAAAGGTTCACTTAGAAATTCAATTTCTTAGTACACACACGGAGATACATACTTGTGTATTATGAGTATAGATTCGTTGAAATATGCATTTCGATAAAGGTTTCGTGTGGTGCATAAATTGATTGGTTCTTTCATGAGCAAACCGAACAGTAAAGCTGTCAGTAAATGTACCACATAAGATCCAGAATTGCTTGCATACATCTACTTAATTAAAGTTGGTCTTCAAGGTTTGTCTATATGGAACTGTGATGTCGTCGCCCTAATGTCAGATCATCCTGCTAGCGATGTTAAGCCTTATGTCAATTGAACTGAGTTGGTAATTAGGTGTACACTTGACTGCTACTAACGCGTAGTACCGAATCTGAATTTTGCGTTTTTGTCACCAGCATATAGAAAAACCTATATATATATATCTTTACGCTGTCCCTTAAGGGGTAGGCAGAGGTGTATAGGCAGTACACACACACCCACTTTCCGCCAGAGATACATTTTAAGTGCTTGTGACAAGGCGTGAGGATATTATTATTACTTATTTACTTCCAAGCAGTTATTTAATACAATTAATTTGTTGCAATCCTACCCTTACACGCCGCGAGTAATAATTTTTCATCGTATGTAATTAGGTACTTTGAAAAGTGCCGTTAACGCCGCGGTAACGGCCGCTCCTTGCGTTCATTCGCCTCCTTCGCTCCCTCGGGGGCGAACCTTTTATTCACATACCTTCTCATTTCCTTCCAACTTTAAAAGAAGTTTCGCCGTTTGTTTTTGCTTTTGTTTTATTCAATTGTTTTCATATGCAATATATATATATATATATATATATATATATATATATATAGCTTATATCTCCTTTCCTTACTTAGGGATATTACATGTGTGTCTAATTTGAAGACCACCCCTAAAAAGTTTGCTGCTAAATTCGTTACCAACTAGTATACTACATTTAGAATTCCTCAGAGCCATGGTGGCCGAGTGGTTCGAGTAGTTGCTTGCGACACAAAGATCGCAAGTTCGAATCCTGACGGTACCAATGAGTTTTTCTGAACTTAAGTACAGTGATTAGTCACACCACGAGCTTTCTTCTTTTCTCTCTAGACTTACAACATATACTCTTCGCTTCGCCTCCGCTTCGTCGACATTCATCAGCCTCTTCATACATACTCGTCGGTTTCGAGTACTCTTGACGTTCCCGTCCTTGAGAGTCCGTTCGATTTGATCCAGGTAGTTGAAACGTGGTCTTACTATGCCTATAAATATGTTTTATAATATTGCTGCTGGTAGCGACAATTAACAAACATATTTTCAAACCTTAAGCCAAATCGAGTAGACACATCTTTAGCGTGATGCAGCTTTTGCAACACTCGGTACAGTGACATCTAGCGACGCATTCGTAAAACTGTATAATTAAATTTCAATATCATAAATAAATCATAAATATTATTATATTATATTATTATTATCATATTATTATAAATTGATACTATTAGCGTCATCTGTTGTTGACTAAATGAACTATACATTATTTTAACTAATGTTTCTTAGTTAACAACTGAACAATGTTCATAAACTATTACAATCTGTAATACTAGATCAACTGATTTGGTTATATCTCTGTTCTAAACCGCATGTAGGCGTTTCATATTTATTATTAAAAAAAAACAATAACGACCTTTATGACAAATCACATTAATCTGAGTCGTATTTTTATTCTATGTTTATATTTTCATTTAATCATGGTTCCGTATATATAAATAAGAATAGTCTGTATTTTACACAAGTATATATACTCACGCCTTCCCACAAGGGTCCCCGAAAGGGTAGGCAGAGGTGTATAGGTTATACCCACACACCCACTTTCCGCCAGAGGTATATTAGGTGCCAACGTGACAAATACAAGTAATTAGCAGCAATTAAACGTGTGGAATATTTTTTTTACTATATCTATCCTTTCTTACTTATATGATTAATACACCTATTAAGTGTTTAGGTATTATGGCAAAACAAATAGAATTATATTAATATATATCCTCACGCCTTCCCATAATGAGACCATCTCCGATGGCAGAGGTGTATAGTTAGTACACACCCAATTTCCGCCGGAGATATATTTTAGGTGCCGATGTGACTGATTGCGAGTCCACCGCCGTAACATAAGCACGACGATGTGCATGTAATAATAATAAATAATATATAATAAATAATAATAATAATAAATAATAATAATATATCCTCACGCCTTCCCACAAGGTTCCCCGAAGGGGTAGGCAGGTGCATGTATATAGATATAACTGTAACATTAATATATAGGTACCATAAGCACGACGATGTGCATGTAATAATAATAAATAATATATAATAAATAATAATAATAATAAATAATAATAATATATCCTCACGCCTTCCCACAAGGTTCCCCGAAGGGGTAGGCAGGTGCATGTATATAGATATAACTGTAACATTAATATTATAGGTACTAGTAGCTACTTACTTACTACTAAAAAGAAAAAAATAATACATACATACATATCATCACGCCAAGTCCCTAGCGGGGTAGGCAGAGAGTATAGAGCGCCAGTTCTCTCTAGACTTACATACCTCTTTCGCTTCATCCACATTCATCAGTCTCTTCATACATGCTCGTCGGTTTCGAGTACTCTTAACGTTCCCGTCCTTCAGAGTCCGATCTATTTGATCCAGGTAGTTGGAACGTGGCCTTCCTCTGCCTCTTCTTGCACACACTTTGCTTTGTATATCTGTTTCGTCAATCTTTCTTCACTCATCCTTTCTATGTGTCCAAACCAACGTAACATGCCTTTCTTCATCTTTACAATCACACCCTCATTCACGCCAGTTGATTTGCGAATCTCTTCATTGCGGATTCGATCTAAAATCGTTACTCCGTACATTTTTCGAAGAGATCACATCTCAACTGCATTCAAGTTATTTTCATACCTCCTCTGACATACCCAGGATTCGCTGCCATACAAATAGGTAAAAAAATAATAATATTGTAATAACTAAAAAATATTGTTAAAAGGAGAGTTAAATGTATATGTATAGTATATATATATACATATATTTTTTCTTCGCCTTTGAATTTCTTCTTAAGCGTATGCATGTTTCCTCAGGCAGGGCAAAACGGCTGAACCGATTTGGCTGAAAGTTGAAATCGTGATGGCTTATACCTAGGAATAGGACATAGGCAACTTTTTTTTTCTTTTAAATTCGAACTACTGGAACTGGCGCTCTATACTCTCTGCCTACTCCGTTAGATGCTCGGTGTGATGATATGATGATGATGGTAGAGCTATTTGTTTTAATTCATCGTCATGACAACAAAATGAATGTCATGAAAACAACCTATTACTTATAGAAGACACTACACATATTTTCTACATTAAAAGGTTTTCTTCCATTCGGACGGAACCCAAAGCAGCATAAAGAACGGCTAGGAACAAAGACGAATGAATGCCATATTAAGGTTTTTAGTGTTTGTAAACTATTCAATAATTCAAATTTGGTAACAGAATGTTGCGCAAGCGCCGACCGCGGTGGCGCCACTCAACCGGGCGGCTAAAGCGTTGCAAATTCATTAGCATTATGTAATTGTGGATACGCCTTTTAGAAATATATATATCCTCACGCCTTCCCGCAAGGGTCCCCGAAGGGGTAGGCAGAAGTGTAAAGGTAGTACCCACCCACTTTGCGCCAGAGATATATTTTAGTGCCAGCGTGATAGATGGCGAGTCTATCGCCGTTTCTCAAGCACGACTATACATACGCCTTTGAATTGCTTCTTAGATGTGTGCGGGTTTTCTTTTGATGTTTTCCTTCACCGTAAAGCTCGTGGTGTGACTAATTACTGTACTTAAGTTTAGAAAATCTCATTGGTACAGTCGGGATAAAATATCAGCAAATTAAATACAGCCTTTTGGAAGTTACACAGGTGATGTTACTCCTACATTGACGTAGTTTTTGGCAAACAAGTCACGAATACACGTAAAAATGTAGTCAAAACTTTTTAACGACCTTATCCATAGTAAAGTTACAGACACAACCATCAAAAGCCTTGTAAAATCGCGTAGGTGTACAGATTTGGGTCGTCATACGGATAATGGTATACAGCCATAGAATTACGTAATGTTGCGAGATTTATTATGTATAAATATTTTATTTGATGGATTTACGTAAAAAATATGGTTTTTGTATATAGTAAAGAAACTATAAATAATAAAATATAGGTCAGGTTAACGTGTGGTTAAGTAGTTGAATCAATATTGCATGTTCGAAATCAGATGGCACCTTGCCGCACTTCCACAGAAGTGTGTGAAATCGGGGCTGGCAACTAAAAACCTTAATACTGGGTGTCGAGATAGCGAGTCCATCTCCGTTAATCAGGCACGACTATAGATGTCTTTGAATTTCTTCTCAAATGTATGCAGAATTCCTCTCGATGTTTTCCTTCAACATAATGCTCGTGGTATGTCTAATAGCTGTTCAGAGAAACTCATTGGTACAATCGTAATTCGAACTAGGAATCTTTGTGTAGCAGGGAAGTACTTGGACCACTCGCCATCGTGGCATTTTATTTTATTAATAGCATATTTATAATTAACTTCGCAATTGGTAAATCAACTGGCGTGATTGCGGGTGTGATTGTAAAGATGAAGAAAGGCATGTTACGTTGGTTTGGACACATAGAAAGGATGAGTGAAGAAAGATTGACGAAACAGATATACAAAGCAAAAGTGTGTGTAAGAAGAGGCAGAGGAAGGCCACGTTCCAACTACCTGGATCAAATCGATCGGAGTCTTAAGGACGGGAACGTTAAGAACGTTACGCCAAGTCCCTAGCGGGGTAGGCAGAGAGTATAGAGCGACAGTTCTCTCTAGACTTACATGCCTCTTTCGCTTCGTCCACATTCATCAGTCTCTTCATACATGCTCGTCAGTTTCGAGATTTTTTGACGTACTCATCCTTGAGTTTTCAAATGCCTTGATCCAGGAAGATGGCAGGGGGTGTACTACCAAATATTTTCGTATTGTATATTTTCTTCAATCATTTTTCGATCATACATTTTGAAATGAAAATATATATATATTTAAACGAGTAATTTCCTCACGTCACAAGTCTAAAATAACACCAATTACGAACAATTTCTACGCGCATGGATATTTTATCATTTAACCTTTGTCAAATTGTACAAAAAGTTCCTCACAAAGTTGCCTTATCGATTCGAGTCACAAACCAATACCGTTTTTGTTTCAAGATCTAGATGTGTCTGGAAGAGACGTGTGCTCTGTTTTGTATTTAATTAAGAGAAAGTGGTTGTCCTAACACAAAGAATAGGGTAGTAGGAGTAGGCAGACTACCCTACACTTTCCTTCGGGGACGTTTGTGGGAAGGCGTGAAGAATTTTGATGTGAAACATCTATAGCCGCACGTAAAACCGATTTCTGGCGTGGCGACGCATGCCGTGGCGACGCGTCGCCATACTTCAGTTACCATCTACCAATTGTCACAGTAATACCGTCCTCAGAGGAAACATCGAATATGTATAACTATTACTGAAGTCGACGACGTTACGGATTTGAAATAAATTCGTAAATTTTTGTATTTAATGAAAATAAATGTTTATTCAATAAATAGTCATCGTTATCTAAAAAAAAAACGTAATATTTTATTTTATCATTATGACATATTTAGTTCCTATCACAATCTGTTCTTTTCTGCATATTACTTTTACAAAATAATGTCGATGTTTCATATCTGCCAGGCGTCCCGTGACGGCTTTATGTATGTATTTCTATAGGTAGGTAGCTGTGCTGGCCGAGTGGTTCTAGTAGTGGCCTGCGACACAAAGATCGCGAGTTCGAATTCCGACTGTACAAAGGAGTTTGTCCGAACTTAAGTACAGTGATCACGCCACGAGCTTACGGTGAAGGAATAAAATGTGGGGAATATTGCTTACCTCCAGCAGTGATAAAGAATATACTAGTGATGGGTTTGTCAATTCCAGTAAATTTATAAGGTCGTAACAAAGTTTTCCGAGCCCCAAGTTGGAAACTTTTCTCGTGAACTCCAATTAATTATATCGGATAATGAGCCAAACTTGGTCTGCACGGGGTCCGTACGTGATCCGTCGGTCAAATGATTGTCTTGGCTTCACGCATTCTAAATACTGATTTGGACCTCCAAGTGTTTCTATCTTTGATAAAGAGCTTCTAAGTAAGCCATTTTATTTTACTCAAGAAGGTTGCTAAGTTGGAGGTTCGTTACGGTTTACTTTAGATACATCTCTATCGTGTATACCATTCAGTAAAGAGCCAAGGTAGTGATTGGTGACTGATTTGAGTAGTCATCTGGAACAAAAATTATTATTATTATTATTTTTTATACCACTTGGGTGGCAAACAAGCATGCGGTCCGCCTGATGGTAAGTGGTTACCGCCGCCTATAGACGCTTGCAACACCAGGGGTATCACTCGCTCGTTGCCGACCCTGCAGGAATCTTTGGAGTATGGAGTACCTGGAGAGGTATGGAGTTCTTCAAGAAGGGTGTGACCCTTCTTGAAGAACTCCATACTGTACTCTCCAGGGAAAACCTCAACGGGGAGCTCATTCCACAGCCTGAGCGTTCGCGGAAGAAAACTCCTTTGGAAGCGCACAGTGCGAGACCTTTTTGATGAATTCCCCGTCGATGGCGAGAGGTGCGGTGGTAGAAGGTGGAAGTGGGCATCATATCGAACAATTCTGCAGAACACTCCCCGTTATACAAGCGGTAGAACACACACAGGGAGGCAGTCTCTCCTCAGACTCAGAAAAAAAAAACAATTTCGGAACCTTACTGCACCAATGCGTTTCTGAACATAACTTATGTTGTGCTTACAGTGATTAGTCATACCACGAGCTTTACGGTGAAGGAAGACATGAAGAGGACACCTGTATAGGTTTGAGAATAAATTCAAAGAAGTATGTAAGTAGTCTCCCGTTCACGAGAAACAAAAAATACTGAACGGATTTTCATGCAGTTTTCACCAATATACAGAAATATTTACGAGAAATGTTTGTGTTTAAAAATAAACATATATAATATATCCTCACTTTGCCTGCTTACTTGTTTTTGCCGGCTCAAACGATTATCAAAGACCGACGACATTGATCATCATTTAAAGCGACCTTAAAAGTCTCAATTATTATTGGCAGAGGAAGGACACGTTCCAACTACCTGGATCAAATCGATCGGACGCTCAAAGACGGGAACGGGAAGAGGACTCGTAACAGACGATAACAGATGCATGGGTCAAAATATTGTTCGAGTGCAAGAAGTTTTGCGAGCGGGGTGCATGACAGTGACGTAATTGTGTATATTTTTATTTTATTTTTGTAGTATATGATTGTGTTGTAGAATAATTTTATCCTAATTAATGTAATTGGTATGTTTATGCCGTTTTAATTATGTAAATAAATAAATAAATAAATAAGTGTATAGACTGATGAATGTGGACGAAGCGAAAGAGGTATGTAAGTCTAGAGAGAACTGGCGCTCTATACTCTCTGCCTATTCCGTTAGGGACTCGGCGTGACGATGATGATGATGATGATGAATTATTATTATTATTATTAAAAAGTAGCCCAGATATTTCTATCATCTTCTTGATGACTTGACCTTAATGGAAATGCTTATAACAGTATAACTCATTCTGTTAAACATGGGTGAGAACAAGATATGAATACAATGATAATACAATTGTTGATGAAAGGTGATAATTATGCTCTATGGTCAAACTTACTTCATGTTTAAAAAGAAGAAAGTTTTTTCTCAATTCGGGTTTTTTTTACTTTATTTTATTTTTATTTATTCCATATCTTGACCAGAATTAGTTGCAGTACTGATTACAATATTTGTGTCACTTGTTTAATTTGTCTAATTTGTGAATGTGAGAATATTGTAGGCTTTGTAGATTCTTAGATCTTGCTAACATTGTTATGATTATCTTGTTTTATGTATGCTTTGTATAGTAAGCAACGACCTATTGTCGGTCCTACGTTGTTCCCCTATACTTGGGTACTATTGCTGTAACGAAAAAAATATTGTATATGCCTAATGATTTGAAAAAAGTAACCATGGAGTTTCTTGCCGGTTCTTCTCCATGGAAGTGACCAACCCGAACCGTGCTTCTTCTTTTTCGACGTTTTATAAGTGCCCATCTGGGCCTATGTGAAATAAAAAGATTTTGATTTGATTTGATTTGAAAAAGGTTAAAGCCACACAATTATGCACTACTAGCAAACCATCCTGACTTCGCACGAGTTCATAATATACATACATACATACATATAATCACGCCTCTTTCCCGCAGGGGTAGGCAGAGACCACTGTAAAGGAAAACATCGAGAGGAAACCTGCATACGTCTGAGAAGAAATTCAAAAGGCGTATGTATAGTCGTGCTTGAGTAACGGCGATGGACTTGCAATCTGTCACGTTGGCACCTAATATACCTCTGGCGGAAATTGGGTGTGTCGGTATTACCTATACACCTCTGCCTATCCCTTCGGGGACCCTTGTGGGAAGGCGTGAGGATATATTATTATTATTATTATAATAAAGAAACGTTATCGAATAACTAGAGAGAACTGGCGCTCTATACTCTCTGCCTACCCCGTTAGGGACTTGGCGTGATGATATGTATGTATCTATGTTATCGAATAACACAGGAATCAACGAGGCAGAACTAAGTGGCTTAAATCAATTCTATCGGTTTATTAGTTAGAACAATGCAAGGTCAAGTCAAGACAAGTCGGGGAAATATTTCACTTGATACATGAACTTAATGCGCAATTGTTACACCATGGAATGCGAAGATTTTAATCGGAATAGTTTTGGATATGGTAAGATTCAACCACAATCAAACCTCTTGAAAAGAATTAATTATGATTTAACACCACGCCGGAGAGAGTAGTGTCAGTTCTCTCTAGACTATAATTAAGAATTTAAAGAATTTAAATTAATTTGAATAAAAAAATTAATAAAGAATTTAAATTAATTAAAAGATTGTTTATTTATCAAAGAGTAAACAATGAAAATAAAACACTTTCAATAAAACCTAATTATCGAAATTTACTTCACTCTCCACTATGTATTATGCACAAACAATAGATTTGCCCTGCGGTTTCATCCACGTACAATTTTATCGTAAATTATATATGCTTAAAAATGTTAGCAAGCTATCTAACTCCGGATAAATGTAGCTTTTAGAAGGTGAAATAACGAACCTATTAAATTATTCTTGGGTCTACCCACTCAAACAAAAATATCAATTTCCTTAAAATATTAGTGAGGACAGAATAAATGTAGGTACGCGTCAAGGGGAAGGGTGCCAAGAAGGCTGGCAGTATTGCCACGTTGTATGGCAATGCTGATTCACTGAGCGAAATATTTGCCAACCCACTCATCACGGGATAGCACCTTAATAAGTTGTTTATAATAACATCGAGGTAGGTTCCTAAAGCAACGCTCAAATTGTTGAATCAACTACCCGCTGAGGTTTTAGACAATCAGTTATCTTCACTGTAAACTACTGTCTCTTCTTAAGCCTCTTCGGTTTTCCTAAGACACTGCAGCATACCATATCCATATAGTCACATATCTGCGTCAAGAAATATTTAAAAAAGCGCACGTCTCGCTCTGTTTGCTTCCGTGGGAGATAATAAATTGCTTGTAGAAGCTACAGTCAAGCTGTTTTGCCGGTAGTATGTCAAACTTACGTTATATTGTGGCAACAATACAATGATCATTAAAGAGAACATGGACCCGTTTAGTAAATACACAAACAAGCATTTTAACTATATATACTAAACAACGGGAACGTTAAGAGTACTCGAAACCGACGAGCATGTATGAAGAGACTGATGAATGTGGACGAAGCGAAAGAGGTATGTAAGTCTAGAGAGAACTGGCGCTCTATACTCTCTGCCTACCCCGCTGGGGACTTGGCGTGATGATATGTATGTATGTATGTACTGAACAGCCATGGTGGCGAGGACGGAACAGTGGTCGGTTGTGTGAAGTGTTGGTATGTTTTTGTCGTGCGTCCTGGAGGAGCGTTATGTCGTCATCCGGTCCGATGACGGCATGTCTTGGACGCCTTATCTTCGAGGTAAACAAACCAACGTAACAAAAAACATTCTATTTATATCAAAACACCATGCAGAAGTCTTCCTACACTCTGCTCTCGCTTCCGAACACAGTTAGCATCGCGTGTGTTGAAACTATTACCGTTGACAGAGCAATTAGGGCACATTCCCACTATCATAGCGTAGTTCTGATTCTAATTGTAGGTACCTACTCTTAATAATTATAAACGCCAGTTTTTATTGTTACAAGTGGGGTCAGAGGTGAAAGGTTGGTTGACCCAAATACTTGAATTAAGCTTGAATATATAATATAATACTAGAGTCTTGGTGACCGAGTGGTACTAGTAGTCTGCAACTCAAAGGTTGCAAATTCTAATCCCGACAATATGCTAATGAGTTTTTTCTGAGCTTAAGTACAATAATAAGACATACTATGAGCTTTACATAATTCTGAGAAGAAACACAAAGGCGTATGTATAGTCGTGCTTGAGTTAGGGTCACGTTAGCCCCATAAATATGTCTCTGGCGGAAAGTGGGTGCCTCGGTACTACCTATACACCTCTGCCAACTCCTTTGTGGACCCTTGTGGGAAGGCGTGAGGTAGACGTAAGCAATGCCCGATATAGGTGATTTTACACGCAAACCAATATATTTTAGCTATCTGTTAGCTTGGGCGTCACTGCAGCGTGAGGACCAAATTCGTGACTTAGGGCTGACACTAGACTCACGACTCGACTTTCTTAAACATATTATAGATAATATTTGTAAAGAGGCCAAAAAAATTCCGGGTCGGAATTCATAAATGTTCAAGCACTGCAGATCTATTACTACTCTTATTGACAGTACAACGCCTTGGTGTGGAACCCTTATGAAGAGAAATACGTCCTGTTACGTCTTAAGAATATTGCTAGTTTTTATTTATTGTATTTTATATTTAATTTTATATAGTATTATTGTATTTCTATGTGTCTTATTGCCTGAAATCCTTACTAATATTATAAAATGTGAATGTAAGTTTGTTTGTTACGCTTTCACGTAAAAATTACATAACCAATTATCGTGAAAGTTTGTACACATATTCCTGGAGGTATAAGAAGTAACATAGGATACTTTTTATTGAAAAAAACATTTTTATGACTGAAAAAAAGCCGGTTTACTGATATTTTTTTATGGTGATGGCTTATACCCAGGATTAAGACAATATACATTTGAATCCCGAAAGATTCAAAGCTCTAATATTATAAAGGCAAAAATATGTATGTTGCTCTTTCCACGCGGGCGAAGCCGCGGGCATAAGCTACTAAATAATAAATATTTATAGAGCGTTTGCAGATAAAGTTTGCTCAGTTTATCTACAAAAAGGTATGGCTACTGTCTCTATACTGCCTCTTCTTGCAAATAATTTTGCATTGCATCTATTTTTTGTCAACCATTTTTGCCAACCACTCATCCTACTAATCGTAGTAATTTTATTTACATTTATGAAAGCTGGTGAAGATGTATTGGGTAAACTTTGGACTAACAAGGGACTTATTTTACTTACATACATACATACATATAATCACGCCTCTTTCCTGTAGGGGTAGGCAGATACCACTTCTTTCCACTTGCTACGATCCTTACATACTTCTTTCGCTTCGTCCACTTTCATTATTCTCTCCATACATGCTCTTCGGTTTAGGGTACTCTTGACCTGGCCTTTTTTCAAGACGTCCCTTATTTGGTCTAGAAACGTCCGCCTAGGTCTACCCCTTCTAACACTTTCATCCACACTCGCCTTATACACTTTTTTTGTCAATCGTTCTTCATTCATTCTCTCGACATGGCCAAACCATCTCAGCTTGTTTTACTTGAATAAATAATCGGGAAAAACCGTGAGGCAAGGCTATTAATTGTCCAAACCAACTTTCATCGTCTTAACGATTACAACTTCATTTGCATCGGCTGCATTGAGTCTCTTTATGTAGGATACTGAACTGAACTGAACTGATACAAAATAGGATTTTATGTTGTTTAATTCTATAGTTACGGATTATACAATACAAGAGGTAAAAATAATGTAGACTTTTAAGGTTAATCGAATTTTAACATATTTATAATTAGCGTGTCTGTGTGTGGAAACGCTGCTTTGATAACTATTATTATT
>JACCPG010006806.1:0-100974 GCA_016069955.1 Drepana arcuata | reverse complement strand
TCACGCCTTCCCACAAGGGTCCCCGAAGGTAGGCAGAGGTGTATAGGTAATACCCACACACCCACTTTCCGCCAGAGGTATATTAGGTGCCAACGTGACAGATGGCGAGTCCATCGCCGTTACTCCAGCACGACTATACATACGCCTTTGAATTTCTTCCCAGACGTATGCAGGTTTCCTCTCGATATTTTCCTTCACCGTAAAGCTCGTGGTGTGACTAATCACTGTACTAAAGTTCAGAAAAACTCATTGGTACAGTCGGGATTCGAACTTGCGACCTTTGCGTCGCAGGCAACTGCTCGAACCACTCGGCCACCACGGCTCTATTATTATTATATATATATATATACATATGTATATGTATATGCAATGCTTTGTATACAAATAGATTGTATACAAAGCATCGCGAACATAGACCACTGTCTCATGTAATGTTGCTATCGCCATTATCTTAGTGATATGTAAAGATAATATCATATTATAATAACGTTGATACCGAAGGTGCGAGGGAATTGCATGCAATCGCATTTTTCTTGCTTGCGCATAATATCACGAGCGAGCTGAAGTATTCACAGAAATGTCGTAAATTACACGTTTTGACATCTATTAGTTAAGTAATCATTCTAAATATATACATTTTGATATCCGTTTGCTTAATCTTTACTAATATTATAAATGTGAATGTAAGTTTGTTTGTTACGCTTTCACGTAAAAACTACTTAACCGATCGTCATAAAACTTTGTACACATATTCTCGGAGGTATTAGAAGTAACATAGGATACGTTTTGTTAAAAAAAGTTTTTTTTTTCGAAAGGTAAAAAAGCTGTCTACGCCGACGAAGTCGCGGGCACAGCTAGTAAATTATATTTCCATTACCAACGTAATAAGTATACTTCCATGTAGGTTCTTAAATATGTATGTTTTTGTTCTGTCATTAGTTTTGTTGGAGCAATTAGTTTGCAAGGTAAAATAGCTTTAGCGAATAACAATGTTTTCTTTTATAAATCCAACGACTTACATTGTTGCACGAGATGCTATTCGGATAACATATACATATCATCACGCCAAGTCCCTAACGGGGTAGGCAGAGAGTATAGAGCGCCAGTTCTCTCTAGACTTACATACCTCTTTCGCTTCGTCCACATTCATCAGTCTCTTCATGCATGCTCGTCGGTTTCGAGTACTCTTAACGTTCCCGTCCTTCAGAGTCCGATCTATTTGATCCAGGTAGTTGGAACGTGGCCTACCTCTGCCTCTTCTTGCACACACTTTTGCTTTGTATATCTGTTTCGTCAATCTTTCTTCACACATCCTTTCTATGTGTCCAAACCAACGTAACATGCCTTTCTTCATCTTTACAATCACGCCCTCATTCACGCCAGTTGATTTGTGAATCTCATCATTGCGGATTCGATCTAATATCGTTACGCCGCACATTTTTCGAAGAGATCGCATCTCGACTGCATTCAGTCGGATGCGATTTCTTCGAAAAAGAGTGACCAGAAATCTACTACACTGCTCATGATATAACTTGTTGTCGATACGGAACCTCGGTCTTAAATATAATTACATCACGATGATGATGAAAAAAAGCAAGAATTTCCGCAGCGAGGTTTTAGGGAAGGGATCCCGACATGTGCGCGCTGACGTCACAAGACAACGTTTTTTTATGCACACACCCAGCACGAAATCTAAAATATAATATTTTACACAGGACAGATTTTATTTTTTGTTTGTTTGTACGGTTTAACTCAAAACTACTCGAGGAATTTTCTATTTTAACTTATTTTGAACTTCGAAACCTTCATTCGACATTAGAAAGCTACATCTTTACCGAGTAACATAGGCTATATTATAGGAAAGATCAGATCTTTTGTTTGCTGAAATTAATGAAGTATAAGTGAGTAATTGTACGCGGGTGAAGTCACGGCACACAGCAGTAATGCATGTGTCTAAATCTGGGTTTGATTACGGAACGCTCTATCTATATGCTTGTTAATTGTGGGAATTGAACTCGTGAACTCACGTCATGTTACAATAACGGCAAATTGCATATCTAATTGTACCACGGACTGGAATAAATAAAACATGTCCTCACTTAACATTCTGATTTCCTTCCTCGTTGATATTCTAAAAAAAGATGGGTGTATTATTCGAGGCAACGACTGTGTACATTATTTGGAAGTCAGGGGAATTATGTATATTATGTTATGGTATTATAGTTTTAATTTATTTAAATTTATTATTTTATTTAAACTATATTTTCCTTTCGCGGTGTAATGGCATTAACAGAGGTTGTATCACTGACTCAATATCAGTAATTTTTAGGTAGAAACGCAACAATTATATATGGAAGATTGGGAACAGGAGATTGAGTTTCCATATAGCCTAGTTAGATTTTGTATCTCATCTCCTAAAAACAAGAAAACATTGAAATGGTAAAAAAAATATGATAATAATATCCTCACGCCTCCCACAAGGGTCCCCAAAGGGGTAGGCAGAGGTGTATGGGTAATACCCAAACACCCACATTCCGCCAGAGGTATATTAGGTGCCAACGTGACAGATGAAGAGTCCATCGCCGTTACTCAAGCACGACTATACATACGCCTTTGAATTTCTTCTCAGACGTATGCAGGTTTCCTCGCGTTGTTTTCCTTCACCGTAAAGCTCGGGGTGTGACTAATCACCGTACTTAAGTTCAGAAAAACTCATTGATACAGTCAGGATTCGAACTTGCGATCTTTGTGTCGTAGGCAACTGCTCGAACCACTCGGTCACCACGGCTCTTGCAATGAATCATAAATATCCAACATCAATTGTAATATACTGTTACAAATAGGAACTTATAAATAAATATATGCTCACGCATTCTCTACTCCCACAAGGGTTCCTCCTTGTGGGAGTAGAGAAGGGGTAGGCAGAGATGAACAGGTAGTATGCACA
This sequence comes from Drepana arcuata, assembly GCA_016069955.1. Lineage (NCBI taxonomy): Eukaryota > Metazoa > Arthropoda > Insecta > Lepidoptera > Drepanidae > Drepana > Drepana arcuata. The sequence goes on along the minus strand of JACCPG010006806.1, from coordinate 98,027 downwards.
CTCCATAATATATGGTATATGTAGTATGAACCACTCTGTGCCATTGGTACATGTCCCAGATATTATACTATGTCAATTTTGCAATCAACATTATTGAGCAAAGATTGAGCACATCTTACATTATCAATACAAACCGGTAACAACTACTCCAATCTTACTAACCTTAAGGAAGCACCAGCCCACTCTGGTATATTCAGATGTATATTTGGCAGGAAAGCTGCAGCAGAGGTGCTCAGCAATTTTCTGCGCCCAGTTCCGTCTCTCTGATGCACTGGGGCAGCTGAACAAGACTTTTCGAGGAGTGCTGCGAAGGCTGCCTGTAGACACCATCAGCTCGAAGCAATACGAGTTGCTTGTGGTGCTGTTGACAAATGGATATCAGTAATAATAATAATAATAATATAATGCTATTACTATACATATTTATGAAGGTATAAATTATCATAGTGAAATTTTGTGTCCAATTTCATTCAAACTATATTTGGATGGATGGTTGGTAAAAAACAAATGCTTAGCATTGAAAACTAACTCTTCTAGCTCATTTAGCTCCAAAATGTGATTGAATCAATGTATGCATGTGATTTAAATAATAATAACTGAAACATTCTCATGACACTCAAACTTCTACTGGTACTAGCTACTGGTTAAATTAACAGACCTTTTAACAAGTTAACATCAAATATTTATCTAAATACATATTGATAATAAGCTTCAGTTTTCACTGAGAATCCATAATTATCTACAATATTGGTACCTATAATTGAAACCATAATTCAAATCATTTTGTAGCCCCAACATTTAATATGGATGTTGAGAAAGTAAAACATAATTTATAGAGGTATGTAGCTACATAATAGAACTGTTTTAGTTTGAATGAAATTCAATATGTGGAAGGAAAACATTTTCTTGTGGCAATAAATAATAATGATATCATAAATTTATATTTAAACTAAATGCTCCACCTTTGCTCATGTATAGTAATATAAAGTATAAATCTAATATGAAATATTCTTTTTGCACTAGTTAGGCATTTGTTCAGGAATGCAAGGCTATACAATAGATTCCTACCCAAGGAAATAGATATAGAAATATAACACTGGTGAAATCTTGGGGATTGGGGATCAGTTAGTATTAAAATAAGCACAATCAAATCAAACTACCTTGATGATAGGGGCAATACAAGCTGCAATGAGGAGATGCTGTCCAGAACGTAAGCTTCTTTTAAAATTGAGTTGGTTGGGTCTGTGTAACAGATCAACTTCTGATCAGAAAGGACACAATAACGGCTTTGTGAGTTCTTGAACAGATCATCCACACCCCCTGATACCATTTTGGTTATGAACCCGCTGTAATAAGGAACTGGGGTCAGGTTAACTGGTGGTCTTTCCACCAGCTCTGGTTTAGGTATGGAAGGCTTTGATTTGTTCCTGGTCAACATGTGTGAGAATTTCTGCATTACTGAGTTTGATAATTTGGGCTCTTCAGTTGTTTTGGATTCAATATCAACAAACCAATTAGAATTCCTGTCTTTATCCACCACCTGTACTGGTTTCCCCTCATTGGGTGATAAGCTATCAAACCTCTCAGGAGGTGTTGGGGGATTGAAGTAATCACACTCGCCAAAGTCAAAGGTGTCCTCGGCGGTATCTGTCTGACTGACTATAGTGCCATAAGTATCTCCTGTTAGAAAAGACTCCAGTAACAAAAGCTCATTGCTTACCCCCTGGTACTTCGAGGATGTAGGACTTGCGTTACTGTTTAATGGATCAAATTCATAGATAGTACTTTTGCTAGGCCTTGGAGACACTTTCTCCTTTTTATTTGAGTTTGACGAAGAGAATGGGAGTGTCCAATTTTCATACATGGAATTCTGCCTCATTACATCCATGGCACTGTCAGGTTTTTTTCGTCTCTCTGGCACGTCTGGTGTTGATATTGTGCTGATTATACTATTAGTTCTGCTAGCTCTCGGAGTGTCATACGTCAACTGCTCATTTTCTAAATTGTTACTCATATTGTGGTCAAATTCTCTACTATCATAAGAAAAATTGCTTACTGTATCTGTAGTTGAGTCAGAATTGCTAGAGAATAATGATAGGTCATCTAGATGAGAAGCATTCAGGTGCAAGGTAGGTAAGTCTAGATTTGTCTGTTGATTGCCATTATCATTCCTAAATCTTTTCTGTTCAAGAAGTGGAGAGTGAAATTGAATGTTATCAAATAGGCTCATATCAACCGCAGGCATCGATACACATCTCTGAACATCCCCTTCCTCCACATTTTCGGGCTTCTTTGTTCTTCTTAACCTCAATCCAGCAGTTCGCGTTCCTTCTATGACAGATTTTGTGACTGAGTCCCGAACTGCGCGCGAAGTTGTGAGGGTTTTCTCTAATGTTCCTTTCGCAAACTTCGATCCGTCTATTATTGATTTTTCCAGCTTTTCATTTGCGTTTTTGGCAGAACTACTTACTTTTAAAGCCACATCCTCAGTCAATTGCTTAGAAACCGAACTAATAGATCGCAGTAGGTCAGATGCGGTGACCCTCTCATTGTTGCTGGGCACTTTTGTCCGCGGTGATGGTACAGGCCTCTGTAATGGATCGCTCTGGGTCATAAACGCGCTCCTGGGCTTCGGCACTGGGGGGGCATCCATCAGGACGGACTTATCACAATATCACTATCACAATATAATTATTTGGATAATGTTTATCATTGTAAATTCACACAAGGTATTATTGTAGGCGCAAACAGAAATGAGTCACAGAGTCTATTACATTTCATTTGACCTCATTTAGCACTTATATTGACAAGAACTCATTCCACTCATATAACTGAACAGAACAAAAAATAAATGATGTGTTTGTAAATAAAAAATAAAAAAAGAAATAAAAGAAAATAAAAAAAAACTACGACGAACAGTTCCCGATCCTCACATCAAGTGAGCAAAGCAAGCAAGTCTTGCGAGTTGCGATAATTCCGAATGTTGCCAGATTACTTATTACGTTTACGTTGTGGTTACGTTTCACATTTCACATATTAGATAAAAGGCTTTTGTTTTTATACGAGTTTAGTAGTTTAGGTACCTACCTACATACTTAATAGTATACATTTCTCTTCGTTTTGCTAATCATTCATACAAACTACGTAAATCTAGCTGTACTATCTAAAGCTGATCTTAAGAAGCGTTCCCTTTTAAGCAACATTATTTAGTACTATAATGTATTAATTTCATGTAGCAGCTCCGATTATGATTACACAATTCACGAAATACTTGTACTTAATAACTAGATAATACAAGTAACAATAAAAATAATCAATAAAAAAGTATACAGTTAGGAAAATATATTTAATAAAATATTTTTTTATTAAACAAATTTGGTTTTAGTTTCATAGCGTATCATAATTATTTAATACAGTCAAGGACGGGAACTTCAAGAGTACTCGAAACCGACTGACGCTGATGAATGTGGACGAAGCGAAAGTTGTATGTAAGCCTGGAGAGAACTGGCGCTTTATTCTCTCTGCCTTGATGATATGTATTAGTGTAGGTATGTATGAGTATCATAATAATGAAATATACACATACATACATATAATCACGCCACTTTCCCGTAGGGGTAGGCAGAGACCACTTCTTTCCACTTGCTACGATCCTTACATACCTACTTATTTCGCTTCATCCACCTTCATTATTCTCTTCATGCATGCTCTTCGGTTTAGGGTAGTCTTGACCTGGCCTTTTTTCAAGACTTCCATATTTTTGGTCTCGAAACGTTTTAAATAAAACAATTTATTACAAATAATATGCTAGAGAATATAATGAGTAACAATTACAACAGATTCGATTACAAAATGTAATCGACCTAAAGGCTTGTATCCGTATTATGTGTATATTTTAACAAGGAAAACGGACAAAATCTGTGTTTTATGTAATATGCATTTTATAGAATTACAGAAATAATATAATAATATTAATTTACAGAAGTGCAAGAAGAGGCAGAGGAAGGCCACGTTCCAACTACCTGGATCAAATAGATCGGACTCTGAAGGACGGGAACGTTAAGAGTACTCGAAACCGACGAGCATGTATGAAGAGACTGATGAATGTGGACGAAGCGAAAGAGGTATGTAAGTCTAGAGAGAACTGGCGCTCTATACTCTCTGCCTACCCCGTTAGGGACTTGGCGTGATGATATGTATGTATGTATGTAATTTACAGAAATCTATATATATATATATATATATATATATATATATATATATATAATGAGTGAGTTCACAAATCCCATTTGTAAACTCACTCATTACGAAATCTCAGGAACTATAAGACCGATTGACTTGAAATTTGGTAGGAGTATTCCTTGCGCGGTGTAGAGGTCAGCTAAGAAGGTTTGTATGAAATAAAAACACACGTTTTTCAATTATTGCTTCCATTACCTACTTACCTTGATTGCTCGATCAAACAATGGTATGGCTAAAGAATATTTTGTTAAATCCATTTATGAACATAAACTATGCTCTGAGCGTGTCTGATTTTTCATGTAGCTTTTTTACTTGGATAACAGTCCTTTAGCCATATTTACGATTTTTCGTAGGGAGCGAAGTGAAGTGGAAGGGAAGTGAAGGGCGTTGTAACCGAATAATACAAGAATCATTTATTAAGGAAGAGAATACTAAAGTAGACTATTATTGTTATCTTCAAATTATAGTCATTTTAGAAAACCTAAGGCTAAGGATCTTTAAAATATATGATGCATACATATCATCACACTGAGTTCCTAACGGGATGGGCAAAGAGATTAGAGCACCATTTCTGACTTACATACTTCTTTTGCTTCGTACACATTCACCAGTCTCTTCATACATGCTCGTCGGTTTCGAGTGCTCTTGACGTTCCCGTCCTTGAGTGTCCTATCGGTTTGATCTAGGTACATGGAACGTGGTATTCCTCTGCCTCTCTTGCACACACTTTCGCTTTCTATATCTGTTTCATCAATCTTTCTTCACTCATCCTTCCAAGCCAATGTAACATGCCTTTCTTTATCTTTATAATCTCACCCTCGTTCACGCCAGTTGTTTGGCGAATCTCTTCATTGTGGATTCGATGTGAGATCGTTACTTCTCACATTTTTTTAAAAGATCGCATCTCAACTGCATTTATGCGATATTCATGCTTCCTTTGACATACTCAGCATTCGCTGCCGTACAATAAATTGGGCCCCAACATCGCATTGTGGACAGCTACTCGAACATTCTCTCCCAGACAAGTAGTATAGTGGCATCATGAACATACATATCTTTGTAAAAGACACTCCATCGCCTGACCTAAAAACCTCATGACATTGTCCTTCAAGATAATCACATTTATCCTACTAGTAGCTGTAACACAATTTCTGGACTTCTTAATTTCCCCTCACGATATTTTTCGTTCATACTTTCATTTGAGCTGGACATGGCCAAAATATTATGACTTGCATTCATCCTCTTTCACTTCATCATTCCTCCGTCCATCAATCACCATTTTTAGTTATCCACCCTTTCGAAATGCCGCAAACACTTCCGCGGCGCATAATATGCTGGACTTCAGAAACTTCCATTCCAAATTTGGACCCGATACCTCTGGGGCGCTACGATCGTGTATCAGGATTTTTTTTTCTTCACCCAGGCGAAGCTGGGCGGGACAGCTAATATATTTTGCTGTTTTATTATAAGTATGAAAAGCGTTGGTACAATTTTAGCTTTGTATATGTTATTACTTTTACCACTTATTAAGTCATTCTAGCGAGAGTATTAAGTCATTCGAGATATAAGTTGTTATTTGTACTGTTTTACAACTATCATATAGACAAAGTCGTGAACAGAGGCTAGTCAAAATGTAAACAAACCGTGCGTTCATTAAAGCCCTAATTAAATTGTGCAAGCTTTCCCCACAGCCAGGATCTAGGCATTAGAGTTCAAATTGTTATTTTCTGATCTGAAATATGATTACCCATAGGGTGGTACAAAGGCACCCCCTCGTACGAGATTGCATTCTCCCTGTTTAAGCCCTAGTGCTCGCGTCGCTCAAAGCTAATTGTGTTCGAGCCATGTGCAAACTTCAATTACTGTAGTCCTTTGATGTATACTTACCCGGAGAGGGCTATAATCTTTTCCGTGACCAGTATTCTGTATCAAATAGAAGGGAGATCGAGGATTATGAATGAATGGTCGCAATAAGTATTATTATGTTTCGCATTCGTTTTTGTTCAGTCATATTATCTGGAGTTGGACCTCTTTGTTGGAGTCTATGTCCATTGTGCCACATAATACCGACGAAATATAATTTAAATCGTGTACGCATTAACTGTATGCAAAGAATAATAATTTTGTATGAGATCAACTTACTAAATATGTACATAACTGAAGCTCTCTGTGTAAATGTAGGTATATCAGAGGACTTCTTTCGATTTACATAAAACACTCATCGGTTTCGAGTACTCTAATGACCTGGCATATTGAGACGAATCTTTGATCATGAAGATTCTTATACATGAACTATAATGTGTGGTGGTTTTATATGATGGTTTCAACTGTACGTAATACCACTCAATTTGAGAACTTAATATAATATTATTTCGCCAAGATGTTGATAATTTTACAACAATAAATTATTAACTTATACGGTCCGACGTATGTAGAAGAAAACGTGAACCAATTAAAAGCCACCTTAGGATACCACTTCGGTTCGAGTACATATCTATGTAGGTATATAAAAAAGGTTACGACAATTAAAATGTTTACCTCTTTTAACTTTTTTGTTCTAAGCAAAAGTGTGTGCAAGAAGAGGCAGAGGAAGGCCACGTTCCAACTACCTGGATCAAATAGATCGGACTCTGAAGGACGGGAACGTTAAGAGTACTCGAAACCGACGAGCATGTATGAAGAGACTGATGAATGTGGACGAAGCGAAAGAGGTATGTAAGTCTAGAGAGAACTGGCGCTCTATACTCTCTGCCTACCCCGTTAGGGACTTGGCGTGATGATATGTATATGTACCTCTTTTGACATCGACTAAAAGCCGAATAATAAAAACAACGCCTAGTATAGTGTTTATTGCTCCTGGGACATGCAATGTACTTACAAGGTACTTGAAGTATAGAAACTATAATTCATTGCAAAGTAAACTAAACGCTAAAGCCTTACAAAGAGAGTACTTATTTACGTACAGGTCCTCATCGTAATTATCTGCCAACTACAGAACACTTGGATAAAGCGAGATAGCATGCACTTAGTTCACCTGGGGGAAGGAGAGCGCTGGGGGTTGTCATGCCAACGCAACAGGTATGAGAAAATTTATTGATCTGTCTTGGATTTTTACAGACAGCCTCCACGGATGCCACCCTTGTGGAGGCAGACAGCACCACTCATGGCAATTTGACAGCAAATTTCCAGGAGATATTTCATAGATGTAGTTTAACTAAAAGGATCCAAGTCACTAGCTAGTGCCTTTTGAAACAAAGACCGAATTAGGTACTTGATTATTATTCTGTTGTTATTCCAGCTCGCCCAGCTCCACTTATGTGAAAAACATAAACCGTTGCTATGGTAACCGGCTGGATTACCTTAGCGACGGTTACTTTGGTACTTTAATGAAATGCATCCAGCTCCTATGGCTATAGTATCGAATTGAAGATCGAATTACTTCATTATGACTAGCTTTATTGAAAGCATGTCTTGATGGTTGCTATGGTAACTTGTTTGTTTAACCGCTTGCCACCCAAGTGGTATAAAAAAAAACAATTTCGCTTCGTCCACATTCATCAGTCCCTTCATACATGCTCGTCGGTTTCGAGTACGCTTGACGTTCCCGTCCTTGAGCGTCCGATCGATTTGATCCAGGTAGTTGGAACGTGGCCTTCTCTACCTCTTCTTGCACACACTTTTGCTTTGTATATCTGTTTCGTCAATCTTTCTTCAGTCATCCATTCTATATTTCCAAACCAACATAACTTGCCTTTTCTTGCCCGTTTAAAGTTAAACATAAAGTAAGTTAATCTTAAGAGAGGTAGGGCATAACGGGTTTCCCGTTCGAATTGGGAGCTGCCCGACTAGGGCAGGACCTCCACCATATAGAAGTCCGTAGCCAAATAACACATTTTTTTTGTGTTGTGTTCCTACGCGGTGAATAAGGTTTCCAGAATTGAGCTCCTTGGGGAGGGGGGAGGATTGTTACATTGTGTTGGAAGCAGAGGGATTAAACTCATTATGCTGCCAACACTGTAACTCTCCGAACACAGAGTGGCAACGCGCAAGTGATACTTCGGCATCGTGAGCGTAAATAGGCTACGGTAACCGTTTCCCATCAGGTGGGCCGTATGCTTGTTTGCCACTCTTGTTGTATAAAAAATAAAAATAAAAAAGTAATTTGTAAAAAATAACTGATTCATGTGATTAAAGGTTCTCGTTACCATAGACCATAGAGGACGCTTATTACAATCGTTCCTGACTTATGAAGCTTCGGGTCGGTACGAGGAGTGTAAAGTAAAATTTGACGTAGTGTGAGTACAGGGAGACAGTGACGTAGTGTGAGTAAACGAGGTATTTTAGTATACGATTTTCATGGCTTCCTTGTTTAGTGATGGTCCCATCGGGGGGAGCATTGGGTGGGGGATAACGAAATTTCGAAGAGGGCGTGTCAACACCACCTGGGGGGCACGATGCTTTTGGCCAAATAATTGAATCTGTTCCGTGTTTACATCATGCTATATGCAGCGACGCCATGTTGCATAAAACCCTTTTACATTTCCTGAATAATGTTACTCGCCTGAAAATATATATGTATTCATTTCAGCGCCAACGTAATAAATCGCCGCCTCACAGACTCGAATATACATATATACATCGTTGCATTTCTTTTCACAAGTATGTAAATTGCCTTCGCGATATTTTTCTGCTCTATAACGCCAGAGTGTGTTAAAATACTGAATCACTCAATTTCAGAAAATGGCTTCGTTGCAGTTAGTCGGGGATCGGCCCCGCGGTATTGTAGGAATAAAAGTATCCTAAGCGACTGATTCAATTGATATAAATACCTCTGAAAGAGCCAGGGGCAGAAACCAACGGGAAACCGGTTCTTCCGACTTTTCAATCAGGCTTAACATAACGGTATTGAAACTAGCCATCGTCATCCCACAAGGTTTCCCGAAGAGGTGTATAGGTAATACCCACAAACCCACTTTTCACCAGAGATATATTTTTAGTGCTAACGTCACAGATAGCGAGTCCATCGCCGTTACTAAAATAAGACTATACATACGCCTTTGAATTTCATCTGCAAAGTATGCAGGTTTACTCTCGATGTTTTCCTTCACCGTAAAGCTCGTTATGTGACTAATCACAGTTACTTAAGTCCAGAAAAACTCATTAGTACAATTGGGATTCGAACTTGCTATATTTTTGTTGAATGCAACTACTCGAGCCACTCGGACTCGAGCTTCCACGGACAAGGGAAGCATTATTTGCGGCATAAGTTATGGTACAGAAATGTAGAACCATGGATGTTTTTCTTTGTTTCATAGACTATAAAAGAGCATTCGACCACGAGGAACACGATTGTCTTACTAAAGGGTTGAACATTGTATACTTAGATAGCAAATATAAGCACATTACCGTAATCAGTATTAGAAACAAAAAGCAACCGTGCGTGTTGATGGCAAATGATCTAACACAGTAGAAATAAAGCGCGGTGCACGTCAAGGATGAATCCTCTTACCTGTTTTGTTCGTGCTTGAGTTACGGCGATGGACAAGTCATCTATCACGTTGACACCTAAGATATATCTCTGGCAGGAAGTGGGTGTGTATTACACAACTAATTGAAAAAACTATGGAGCCAGCTTTATTTTAAGAGTATCTCGAAAACTGAACTGGAATACAGTTGTTTTTCAAGTAACATGGGATATTCGCACGATAGGCAGGGAAAAAAGCAAATAACATGTTTCTACTTTGTTAAGTTTTGTTTTGTTGAGGGTTTGAAGGTTGAGCACAGTACTCACACCGCACTGTGAATTGCTTTGACTGAGCTTGCGAGAATATGAAAAACGTGTTAAACTGGTTATTTCCATAGAAGTTTAATGTTTACAAGTTAAGGGATGCACTTCCATAAGGACTCGAATTGTGGTTTGTCATTTTTTTTCATTTTTAAGACGATCTCTGATGGGGAGGCAAATAGGTACAATATAACACATACTAAGATACTTGTAGAATTTTCGCAAGCTGCAACCCCATAGAGCTATCAGCGGACACGTGGGAATTTATATGATCCCACGGGAACAGCGATTTTTGTGTTTATGATTGTCGGCGTAATTGAGCCGCATATTTTTTTTAAATTTGCTTTTCATTATTTGCTTAAATTTTTATAATTCTGCATCTTAATATATATAAATTACGCGTAACGTTGTTTGTCCGCGTTGGACTCTTAAATTACTAAACCGATTTTAATCAAATTTGCACACCGTGTGCAGTGTGATCCAACTTAAGGGATAGGATAGCTTACATCTCAATTTATAGCATCATTTTTTTTTTACTACAAGAGTGGCAAACAAGCATACGGCCCACCTGATGGGAAACGGTTACCGTAGCCTATTTACGCTCACGATACCGAAGTATCACTTGCGCGTTGCCACTCTATGTTCGGAGAGATATACTGTGCCGGCAACATAATAGGACATATCCCTCTGCTGCCAACACAATATAACAATCTTCCCCCCTCCCCAAGGAGCTCATTACTGGAAACCTTATTCACCGCGTAGGAACACAACACAATAAATTGTGTTATTTGGCTACGGACTTCTATAAGGTGGAGGTCCTGCCCCAGTCGGGCAGCTCCAAATTCGAACGGAGAATCCGTTATGCCCTACCTCTCTTAATCAATATTATTTTATTGCAAATTATTTGTCTATTATTTGACAGTCACAATTTTCTGTTAGCCCCAAACTATTCTAACAGATGGCAATATCTGTTGACTGGATTGAGTAAGAATTTATTTACAATGTAATGTAACAAAAACCTTAGCCACAGCAACGCTTGGCCGAGTCAGCTAGTATACAATAGATATGTAATCTATTTATAAACGCAACCGGCAATGGTCAAGAAGTTATTTAATGATTTTAAACTCTACTCTACTGTACTACTGCGACCTCAAGATTCGCAGTCGGGAGCTCTAACCACTGGACCAGACGACCGTCACACGGAGATAGAACAGTCGTTTTTGCAAAAGTACCGGCTTCTCACTTGATTTAAAAAGGCTGAATTCCTCAATTAGGTTTCTTTGGTGACATGAGAAATAGCATCTACGATGATTCCCCTCAAAGAGACACGAGCAGTTTTTTCAGTGCGTGACTGATTTACATTACGGCGAAATGTATAAATCGCCCATTCGTCATATTCTGAACGTAGGTCTTCTTTTCGCTTGTATTTGTGTTTTATTTCCACAAAACGTCAAGGACTGAACTTCGACGACAAACATTACCTACGCACCTTGTCGGGTAACAAAGTCGTTGAAGTTTTAAAAGTTTGTTACGATTTATGCTTAGGGTTTCCTACGAAAGAAAAAACAGCCTTGGGGTTGTGTTTGAACACACAAACAAAAGCCTACCGCCAATATTATGTATACCAATGCTTAGTATCACTGGAGATATATTAAGCTGCCAACGAACCGATGGCGAGTCCATTGCCAGCACGACTATATAGGAATTTGAAGTTTCCTCTCGATATGTTATAATTATGATTAATCACTGTACTTAATAGTAGATGAAACTCATCCGGACTGTACCACTCCGGATTGGCACTCCCGATTTGGTCCTAAACCGCTCGCCCACCCCGGTACTTCATAGGTCGATATAGTGATTTTTTATTGCCACCTTGTAAAGTAAATACAAAACATACATATCATGACGCCGAGACCCTCATGAGGTAAGCAGGGATGGAAGAACGCTATCCTCTTTAGATTTCAGACCTCTTTCGCTCCAACCAAATTTAGAATATACTCACGCCTTATGACAGGGGTCCCTGAAGGGATAGGCAGAGGTGTGTAGGTAGTACCCACTTACCCAGTCTCCGCTACAGAATATATTTTAGATGCTAACGTGACAGTCCATCGTTACTCTAGCACGACAATACATACGTCTTTGAATTTCTTCTTAAAACGTATGCAGGTTTCCTCTCGATGTTTTCCTTCACCGTTTCCAAACGTATTATAAAAAACTGCCAACCTGGCTAGGCCTAAGTATACATTTTTTGTGACTGTATATATTGACAATATATTATATATACCTGTACGATATAAATACTCGTACCTTACCTGTAAAGATGACCTTTCTGAGTACATTGTTTTGTTATATCCCAAAAGCAGCCTTTTCGATAAAAGCTCCCCGATGACTTGCCTTTTTCATAATTATCGTTAAAAAAGACCGCCATGGATTTAGCTTGATATCTTGACTTTGCAGAATACCACAACTAATTACCGGCTTTGCTTTAGGGTAGGTTTAATGGAGGACTATATAATACTAATATTGGTACTACATAAATATTGATAACTAGCGGCCCGTCCCGGCATCGCCCGGTTGAAGATTGATTTACTTCTTGCAATTAAAATAGTTTATATTAATCAGTGATAATGTAGCATTCAAATGGTGAAAGAATTTTTAAAATCGGTCCAGTTCCAGTTTTTGAGCCAATTCCTTACAAACATACATCTTTCTTCTTTATAATATTAGTATAGATATAGAGTTAGGTATCTCGTTTTTTTTATCGTAATAATAATAATAATTTGGGTTTAGAGGGTGTAAACCGTATTAATTAAAATAAAATAAATATGTGCGCCGATGAGATTCTGTATTGGTCCCCCCCCAACCCCTAACGGCGCTCAGTGCGATTACATCCCTTGCACCGATATAAAGCCGCTCCTGGACGAGACATCCCGCCATAGACGGGAAATTCATCCTTGGAACCACAAAGGTTTTGGAATGAATATCCCGATATTTGAGGTTTTCCTCAGAGAGTTACAGCATGGAGTTCTTCAATAAGTCTGCGAGAAAATTCTAGTAGGATCGGACGAGCGCGAGAGTTAAACTACTGGTTTTGCAAGAGTCCAAAGTAAGTGGTATAAAAATAGAAAGGTATTCCAGGAACCGCTACTTACCCAGAAGATTCTAGTTTAAATTACCTATACCAGAAGTATGGTGGAGACTGTCTCAAGACCGAGAACACTGGCGTCGAACCGGTGAGGTCTATACCCAAGCCCATTGCGGGTTCATTTGGGCTGAATATGATGATGATACTAGAAATTGCTGAATAACAGCGTGTATAGCGTCCGTAGTTAGCAATTGCAAAAAAGCTTAAATTAATGTTTTTTATTTATAAGATTTTTTTTTATATTTTAGATTTATTTATAAGAGAAGAAAAACATTTCTTACTATTTTTTTTATATTCAGATAATGGCGGCATATATAGCAGGAGCGGCTCTCGTGTAATCTCTATGCACATGCGGCTTGCACCGCGCATGCGCCGTTAGTTCAAACGTGGCCCGTAGGTTCAAAAGGTTCACATTCGGGCTTAGGTTTCAGAGGAAGGCTAGGTTTCTAGTTTGCTGCTAGTTCCACCAGGTGTCATACAGTAAATAAATATTAAATCAATAGAGTTTCCTTGATTATATCTATTCGTTCCCAGTGTTTGAATTAATATTTTCTCAATAACATATATAACATTTAAATAGCATTCTAAATATTTTTGTGAATTTAATCTTTTGAATCTATTTGCAAATTATGGACCGTGGAATGAGGCGTTGCTTGGACCCCAGCGGTAAGAGATTTATATTTAATAAGCAATGCAATAGTATTGTTATATTATATATTGTTATATTGATATATTATTATTATTTGTATTGTTTACATTTTCCGCCGCTACAGCTCAAAGTGCGAATTTCACAGCCATGCAAAGTTTACTTAATTTTATTACGGTGCCCTTATAAAATGAATAATAATAATTGAACAATGTCACAAATTTTCAATATGGAATACATTTTTTTGTCACACTTTGCTTCTTCAGCGAGATACTTAAAAAAACCAAACCTCTTTTATATACATATCTGAAAGCTATTGAGATAAGATTTAAGACAAAGCGCGAATTTTAATGGTCCTTATAATTTTCTCGATTTTCAATGTAAATTTCCATTTGTAATTTGTGCTACCGAAATTGTTTGACACAATCGCTGTGCTAGCAGTATACGGGACAAACGGAACGCTGAGCTACCGACACAGTGTAGGTATTCCAAAGAAGAAGCCGTCGCGGCTGTATGATTTAAGTAAGCACCAGTAATACAAAGTAAGCAGGGTTCGAGCCCCGGCGGTACTATGCCAATAAGTTTTTAACTTAAGTGCAGTGATTTTCTAAACAACGCGAGAAGAATAATAATCTTCCATTGAGAAGATATTTGAAGTCGTGTGGAAAGTTTTTCTGCAAAGGGATGCTACCTACACCTCTTTCTCTTCGGGGAGCCCGTGGAACGGCGTAAAGATTTAGTTAATAACATATAACTACTTTTATATAGTTGTATTGACATGTACCCGTGTATTGTGAACACTGTATTAAGATCGATTTAAAGCGTAGAAGGAACATAATTGTATGTATAAAACTTGTGATATAAACTTTTGTAATAAATAAATGTAGGTATTTATTACATAAACAAATTTAATATCAGTCTTATCAGTTAATTTCAATAGAAAGGTATTTTTAATAAACAAATTGTTATACATTTTATAAACATGATTGACAGATAAATATAATATTATTATTATGATGATTTACTATGTTTTAAGTATAAAGTATATGTACATAATGTTTACAAATAAAGCTATGGAACAAAAACTGGCGCTTCATTTTATTTGATTCGATAAATATTGATCATCATTTTCTTTTCACTTTCCTCTTTTTCAATATATTATAATAATATATATAATATATCCTCACGCCTTCCCACAAGGGTCCCCGTATGGGTAGGCAGAGGTGTATAGGTAACACCCACACACATAACACACAAATAATTTATATGGCAAAACAACGTTTGCTGGGTCAGCTAGTATTATATATTAATATATATGTCTTTCATAGATGTGAGTATGTATGTATGTGAGAGTGATGATTGTATGTATTTTTGTGGCCGGCATAAAAATGTGTCATAGACAAAAAGACAACCGGATACCTTGTGTTTCTAAAAGCTTTAATTATGGGTCCTTAAGTATTTGTACATACGAAACAGTTTAATCAGTAAACTGTTTCGTATGCCATCCGAAATTATTATCCAATCAATGATATTAAACGAAATTGTACTTCACGTATATATCTTAGATAAGTTAGTATACAATTAATAGAGCCGTGGTGGCCGAGTGGTTCGCATAGTTGTCTGCAACACAAAGCTTGCAAGTTCGAATCCTGTATTAATGACTGTATCAAAGAGTTTTTCTGAATCTAAGTGTACAGTGATTAGTGAGATGAAATTCAAAGTCGTATGTAAAGTCGTGCTTGAGTAGCGGCGATGGAGTCACCATCTATCATGTCGGCACCTGGTGGGTACTACTTATACACTCTGCCTACCCTCGGGGAAGGCGTGAAGATAAATTTATTATTAAGACATTCCATTATTGATTGTTTTCTGAAGATGCTATTCAGTCTTTACTCTAAGAAGTGGTAAGAGTTACATTAAAAATATGTCTGTGCGAGGCAGATGGCCCGTGTATGTTCGCGCGTGTGTATGTAAGATACTTTAGTGAGCTTGATACTTGTTCACACGGTTTTGAATAGAAGTTAGGTAAGGTTAACTCTTTTGCATCAACAACAATTTGCAATATTTAAAAACAATCACTTTGGCATCTATTGTTTAAATTTTTGTTTATTTCGATTCATCCCTTATTTTTTGTTAACGCGATTTAATGTATTATTTTGCAAGTTCAAGCGATAGCTTAACGTAAGCCATAAAACACATACTTTGAGAATTAGATACAAACTAGACATTTCACTCCGCACAGAAATGTTAAGGCAATAGGAAATATATAAATATGTTGGTAACGACCTTATCAAAATACGATAAGCAATTTTAGAGTATCACGCTCAGACAGACAGACGCGGCGAGAGAGCTTTGTTTTATAATAAGTAAAACAGTAGAAATCGCTTTAAGATAGAGACGAGAAAATTAATTACCGACGGACGGAACACGCAGCCCACTCCGTCCGTTTCCGCGATGGTTCCAGCGTAGCCCACTCCGTCTGTTTCCGCGATGGTTCCAGCATGAAACTCAATTTTTCAAAGGTGTCGAGTTGAAATTAACTTGAAAAGAATACAGTTTTAATTTCTTAATAAAAAAGCTTGCTTTAGTAGCATAATATTTTTTATCATTTGCTAGGTTTAGCCGTTTATATAATATGTTCATTTGCTAGCAACGTCATCTACTCATCGCTTTAAAAAATCAAAATCGAAATATTTTTATTTTACATAGGCCTAGGTGGGCACCTATAAAACGTCAAAAAGGTGCACGGTTCGGGTTGGTCGTTTCCATGGAGAAGAACCGGCAAGAAACCGCTGCTATTAGGTTTTGAAAACGCAGGACATCAACGAGAATCCCAACGGGGTAGGAAGAGGTCGTATAATGCCCTCTTTTGGATTGTGCCGGAGATATATCTAAACTTCTGTGCTTCATGACTTTGAATTTCTTTCAAATGTTTCCTACCATTCGATGTGTACATTCACCATAATGCTTGTGTTGGGGTAAACTGTTGTATTCAAGAAACAATTTTGTTTCAGCATATAAGCGTACGATTCAGATATCAAATTTGAACGTTAATACGTCCTTGTTTACCATAAAATACCTACTCTTTGGGAGTTTCGTAAAGCACGGGTGTATCTTAGAAGTAAACGTGCCTGGAAACTTCCACAAGAAGGGCTACGCTTTCGTGGCTTACGCCAGCCCTTCTAGTGCCATGAAGGCTATCACTGTAATGAGCGGCTTATATCTGCTAGGACAAGAGATTGTAAGTATGCATACATTTAAATCTTCACACACGCACACATCATCACGCCGAGTCCAGAAAGTAGAGCGCCAGTTCATTCTGTCTTCTCTTTCGCTTCATCCACATTCATAAGGTTAGTAGTTTTAACCGTGCCTCAAGATTCAACTTCTAGGTTTAATACATTATTATTATTATAAGTCGTCTGATGTTACCTCTCCACGGCATCCAATTGCTTGCTACCTGAATGATACGTAATATAATGATAAATAAAAATTGTAGCTACTTGTTATACGTATAGTCTATTGATTCATGGTACCTTAGTAGACATTTTAAATATTTTAATGGTAATCTTTTAAAGTTTCATTAAGTTATGTTTATTACTAGATTTAATTCATATTTTCATTGTAGTGCATTTAGCTACTTTAGTGAAGTGTATAAAGTATTTATTGTATATTGTTATGGGATACCATAGAGGATAACAAGTAAAACTGGCGCGTACCATAGATGCATTTGGGCGCGGCAGCTAGATTTAAAATATGTATTTAATTTAATTTTAATTAGTAGTGCAATTTTGTTCGACAATATTATCCATTAATATTATTATGTTGAATTTCAGGAGGTCAAATTCGCAGGACGCGAAAGCATTGTGGTACAAACCCTACGCAACTTTTGGGATCCTTTGTACTATATTGATATAAACCGGTTCCGTGGCGACGGCCAGCCTGATCGAGCGCTCTCCCTTGTGGTTACCAACTACCCCAAGGAATCCGAGCAATCCACGATGAACAGGCTGAACCGCTTTCTCAATTCGTAAGGTTTCATCTATACATATTTAGAAAAAAGAGTTGTCCGTCTGGAATTAAAGTATACATATATATTATTATCACCACGCAGAGTCCCTCACGGGGTAGGTAGAGAGGGTGGACCGCCAGTTCTCTCTAGACCTACATACCCTTTTACTTTGTCCACAATCAAACAAAAATAAATAATTACTGAGATTTATGTACATTGTCTGCAATTGATTAGGTGCACATTGACTGCAACTCAGAGTAATAATAATTTTAGGTAGCAAACATGCAAAATACTTCTGAAAATAATGAGTCATAGAATTAAAATTTTTTTTTTTTTAATATAGTAAGTAGAATGTAATGTGTGTGGGTACTACCTATACACATCCGTCTACCAGGGACCCTTGTGGGGAGACTTGAGGATATTTTTGAATAAAAATTGCAGCTCACTCGACCCTGATTTCCGCCTGGCTGTAAGGAGTCGGTTGCTTGTATCGCAGCAGGTCACTGTAAGTATTATATAAAGACAGTAAGTTTGTATACGGTTTTCAGGCATATCGGCTTCCAATCCCTCCGAGTGCAGTCTGACACCGCATACGCAGAGTTCGAAGACGATCTGCAAGTTATCGGCGCACAGTATATACTGCACGGCTACAAGATAACTGAGCATCACGAACTCCGCACGTACATCAAGCCCAGGAATAGGTCCGGCTAAAGATAACTGAGTAAAAAAATTCAGGGTTACATTTCGGTGCTGTAAATTTGTGACTTCTATAAGTTGAAATTTACTAAAAGCGCTCATAACTCATATTTTTAAGCTAAGGATTTTACAACACATCCCGTCTTGAAACATCTCAAATGCGAATGTCGGTTGTTTCGTCCAAGCAGGGTAACCGATCGCCGTGATTTTGTACACGAAGATTGCTGTCGGCCGTCCGACTATAAAAGTTTACTCATCTTTTGTCTTTATAATAATATTCGGTGTTCCAGGAGTGTAAGCCTGATTATTATACATAGTTTTAAGTAATTTGGGTAATTAGGATTAGGAAAGAATCCTTAAAACTACGTATTAAAATATAATATCTCAACCAAAATAAGTATTCCATGTCAATGTTCAAACAAGGTATATTTTACTTACAAAATACATTTTCTATTTTTCTTGTGAATATTTTAGTCATATGGTTTTGTACTACTTATACCTATAACCTACACTTGAGCATGTTTTTAAGAATATGTACCTATTCTATAATTTTAAGTATATTTCAGTATTTTATTAACTCTATAGTGCGTTTATTTAATGGTATAAAGTTAAGGACACGACTGATCTCTTTTGGTTACAAGAAAAGGATATCTTGAAGCAAGCAATCAAAAAATACAGAAGAACTATAAATTGCGACTTATGTTGCAAAGGATACAACTCACTGGGTATATGCTAATCTCAGATAATGTCTTCTAAGAGAACACGTCTAAAATCATCCTCATTTCACCAGAGATATAACGCGACAGATGGCGTGGTCGTCATCATTTGTCGCCCCGTACGAGTTTTACGGACGTCTTTGAAGTAATTCCCAGGCGTCTCGGGTTCCTCACGAAGTTTTCCTTCACCGTGAAACTCGTAATGTGACAAAACTCATAGCAATTGTACTTTGCTAGTGGCATTTTAATTACAGATTGCAACATTAAATTCATAAACTATATATCAATAACGCCACTTTAAAAAGGTAATTCCTGTGATGGATGGTAAGACTTAGTAATGTGACTGTATAACTTAAACTGTGACTTAACGGTTTTATAAAATAATTGAGCGAACTCACTATGGTGCTTATAATTTAGTTAATTTATTCATTATATTACATTATATTAGTCATTTGAGTCCCGTTTGGTATTTGAATACGCTTCTAAGGAAGTATATTCCGGGTATTAACCCAGAATATGCAATTGTGTAGCATATTCAAAATTGAGATGTTAGTATTTTAAGATGTAGCTTGAAAATCAATTGATGTTTTTATGTCATTTGATAGTAGGTTAAGTCTATAGCTTCACTTATGGCGCCGGAATAATGTTTCAGCATTACTAGGACGCCATAAGATTCGTCTGTTCTATATCGTCAATTCAAAAAAAAATATTACTTAACGGAAAAAGTTCCGCCTAGAGCCTACATACGTATTATAACCACGAATTATTATGCCAAGTATAAGAACAACACCTATAAACCCTTATTTGTAACATCTGAAATAGCATCGTTCCAATTTTATCTTTCTGTCACCGTATCATAAATACGGAACTCGAACACTACAATATTTTTTATTATTATGAAATATTACGATTATTATTCTACCAAATATTTGAGCTTAAATTGGTCCAAATTACATAATACTTCCAGGGTACATTTATTTAAGGCCTACTACACTTAATATATTATTATTATAAGGAAATGATTTAAAGAAATACAATTATTGAAGACCTAACGCCGAGGAATGCGCACCACTGCTTGCCGTACGGAACAGAAGAAATTTTCGCCTACTGAGGATTCTGTGCATTTATTTAATTTAACGTTTATACAGTGATTATTAAAATTAATATTGGCGAAATAACTGTTTTGACAGACTTGTGAATCATCTAGGCTCGTGGCAGACTATACAATAAAGCTTATGTTCCACTTCGATTAATTACGTATACAATTTTGCAGGCACCTTCTGTCAGCAGAATAGCTTTTGCTACTTAAGCTGCCAAAAAAGTTACTCCTTCAAGGTCAATAGGCTACGGCAGCCGCTTACCATCAGGTGGTCCGTACGCATATTTACTATCTTTGTTATATTTTAAAATACCTAATTCTTAACACATTTTCAAAATTTAAGATAAATACATGATTTATATTGTACTTACATTTTTTTATAACCATTTTATAGTCTACTGTTTACAGTAGACGATATTGTTAGTCTTAAGTGTAGTAATCACTCTTATTGGATAGTAATATACTCGTCTATATCAATGTATGTATTGACACGAAGCTCGATAGCTCAACTATAATATACTCTCTTTGTGAGGCCATATAGGACCTTTGTATTTGTATACTCATAACTATAACCATAGCAGTAAGACACATTGTATTGTGTTTATGATAACCAATAAAGAGTAGTTCGCACTCATTTGTTTCAATGTCACATAAGAGAATCATATATGGCCCCGGATTCGAGTACTCCCGACGATCCCATCTTTAACTATCCGAAAGGTACGGTTAATGTGTCTGGTAAAAAATAAATACATAAGATATTGTACTGTTAACAAACGCTTGGCGTTCATCAGCTTATATTAAATATATTATATTTAATATAAGCTGATGAGAAAGCTTATATTAAATATATATTTAATATAGGCTGATGAGAAATGAGATGAGAGATGAGAGATGAGAAATGAGCTCCATTTTAAGACTTTAATTGTCGTAAAATGGAGTGCTCGTAGTCAAAAGTTACCCTGTACCTGTATCTCGATACGCAGGAATGTAAGGTTCATTACTGAGAAAAGAACATTCATCTTATAAAAAAATACCAAACATACCTACATACATCACGTCGAGTCCCTCACGGTAGGCAGGGTACCCCACCCAGGATCTCCTTTCTTCCTTGAACAACAGAACTCTTTCGGTTCATCAACAAACATCAGTCTTCATACATCGTCATTGGTTTCGAGAACACTTGACGTTCTTTACCTTGAGTGTAATATATATAGTGTAAGAGATACACACATAAGGTTGGTATTCCACAAACTCACCAAAAATCTGGTGCTATTAAGCTCTGCGATTACAACTAACTAAAGTTGTTCGAAGTAGATTTCTAATTTTATCCGCCACTAGCAGAGGACACTACGCTGATATTGTAATAATTTCCTTTGATGGAGGTGAAATGCTGGCCTTAAACAGCTTAAGCTATTAGCACAGCGAATCATATGGTCTGCAACGCTCCTGTTCTTGCCATGCAAAACGAAAGTCATTAAATTTCTTGAGTATCTCTCTAAATATGAAATTATCCACAATGTGTATGTATTCAGGTTCAAGTGGAGTCTGCATCAATATATAAGGATAATGCTGATCAATAAATAGTACTAGATGAAACAAAATATTTTTTATATCACTAAAGTAACAATTGTAACAAACAATGCGTTCTGCATGACGGTGAGCAAGTATGGACGCTACCAACAGTTGGAGGAACACTTCTCGGGAAGGGTCGTTATCACGTCGAACGATTCGGCGAAACACTTTTCGCTATACAAGAGATAGAACGTCGACTCGTCGTGCCTGACACGTCATAAAGGACGAACATTTTCTCCTATGTATACAACAACTCCTATACTCGTATACCAAACCAAAGTCACCAACCAATGGATGGAAGACAAGCAAATAAACAAAAAAAGTCAATGGGGCAGGATGGAGTTGAGAGAGATGGAGACTAGGGACTTATAGAGAATTCTAAATATATCTGTCCCTTTCGTACTTCAATCATATCGTTTGCTTATGAGTCACAGGTGCTATCTTCTGCACCAGTCGAGCAGCAAGAACTGGACGTTTTGATGTTTCATTCCTTACTAAATTGCTGTTCAGTCAGTGTCGTCTGTCAATCATGCGTCGGTGCCCCACCGAGCACCATCTGTGAATTTAAACATAATAACGTAACATATTTATTTACAATATTAACAAAAACAGTTGTATGGCTAGCTAATTAGCCATAATATAATAATGATATTAATATTCTATCCACGGCTTCCCACAAGGGTCCCCAAAGGGGTAGACAGAAGAACCGATTCCTGGTCAAAGTCCAATTTGGGATTTCCAGATAAATTCGAAATCTCTCTCGCATTTTAATCGTTAAGATGTGCAAATCTTACTAGCTTAGCTGATCAAGCTGATGGTTTTGTAGTCTAACCATGATGCCCCTATAGAAAGGCGATGATGTTGGCCTCCAATCGTCATCGTCAATCTCGTCCCAAACCATTGGTGCACTGGTAGTTGATCATCCCAACTTTTATCTCATCTTATCCCGCAGCTATTCCACATATCTGACCTTTGATCACTCTTACAATCTTGCTCTTATAATTATATATTTTGGTCGCTCTAGGATTCTAGATGTGTACATATATGTAGTAATTCTGTGAATTTAAACTCTTTTTCCAGGAGTATTTAACTCTAGGAAATAGAGTTTAAATTTGCACATCCACACCATTTTCCTCTTTGGAATCCCTTGGATCTCATCTCCGGGATGCATCCGCCGGCGGGCAATTGATGAAGTTCAGAAGCGAGATGCGCGCGCCGCCCGTCTAGACGGGGCGATTGATCGCTTTTCCAATATATTTATTGCAGCACTAGCTGCTACCTGCAGGTTCGCCCGCCGTTTTATTTTATTAAATACTTTTGAGAGACTTTTAACTAAAAGGAGAAGGTACTGTTTCCTATATGCTTTTTCAAGGATTGACTAAACAAATGATAAGATTTTTATCTGACGGGTGCTTGAGGGACAGCAATAGATAGGTAACCTGTCTCTAACTTAGATCGAAGCTTATAAATTGTCAAGGTGCTAGAGGTCACAAATGGGTTTTAAATTTTGATTATTTTTATTATTATTATAAATTTATTATAAAATATAATTTATTATATAATATTAAAACTAAAAGATTAGGCACACCACGAGCTATACGGTGAAGGAAAATATAGAAATGAAAATTGGTATTTTTCTTTTTTCTTTCTTGACGGGCGTAAGTACCTTCTTACTGGGCATCGGCTGAAGCTTACAAGTAGAGTATCGAGGATCAGGCGTGCAGTATCAACCCCATCTGTAAAGAAACATATAAATATATATCCTCACGCCTTCCCTTAAGGGCCCCCAAAGGAGTAGATACAGGTGTATAGGTAGTATCCACACACCCACACCCAATATATTTTACATTTTGCGGGTCCATCGACGTTATTCGAGCACGACTATACATACGTTATTGAATTGATTCTCAGACGATTAAAACATATAATACCTACAAATTTAAAGTGCAAATATTAATTTTAATTTTATTATTTCAAGGTAACCTGTATTAACAGAATTTTTGTATATTGGGATCATAGTGGAAGCATGCACGCCGCGATCCTGCCAGCCAAAGTGTTAAGGGTCTGTTTCTAATAAACCAGCGCCTTAGGACACAGGTGATGGACACCAGGGTGTATAGGGGAGGCAACCTGCGAACGGACCACTTTCTAGTTGTAACTAGAATAAGTATTCGTGGGCTGGCGATCCTACGCTGGATGTCCCTGATTTGTAGTCGCAGACCGCATCTAAAGCTGGAGGCTTTGGGATGCGGCTATTAGAGGCAAATATAAAAAAAAAATCTGAACAGCTAGCCCGTCTACCGAAAGATGTGTTTGATAGTGTAGATGTTTGCTGGCTACTATGCGCCGCGAAATAGAGTTGCGGCATTACGATAAGACAGACGGACAGCCAAAAATTACGATGGATGGTGGGATGATGAAGTGAAAGAGGAAGTTAAAAAGAAGAAAAATGCAGGGCATTTTAGCCATGTCCATTTCAAATGAAAGTATGAAAGAATATATAAAAGAAAATATCGCCTGCAAAAAATTTGCATGAAAGAGCTAATAGCTCAGAAGCGTAGGAGGTTCCAAGTAACTGTAGTAGAAATACTGTCACCAAATCGTTTTTGTAGGTAAGTTAAGGAGTCCAGAATTTGTGTGCAAGCTAGTAGTAGGATGCATGTGGCTATGTCTACACTGACATACAAAACAGACGTCTTCAGGCGGTGGAGAGAATTTTACAAAGATATGTATGATGATGATTCCGCTGATCTACTCATAGATCTGCCTCAGTACACAATCTGAGGATCCGATAGCGGATAAAACAAGTATGGGAGAGATTGTAAGAGCAATAAGTAGTCTGAAATGTGGAAAAGCAGCGGGAATAGATGGGATCACAGCTGAGATGATCAAGTACGGTGGACCAGCGGTCTGGGACGTCATCTTTTTGCTATGCAACCTTAGCAATATACCGCCTGGAAAATGGGTGATGTTCCGAACGACTGCCTCAGCAATTGATTCTTCCTATATCGGATAGGGATCATGATAAGACTCCAACTACAGAGCGATAACTTCGAAATATGTGCGGCGTAACCATCTCAGATCGAATACGCAATGAAAAGATTCGTCAAACAACTGGCTGATTTTTAAGATGAAGAAAGGCATGTTACGTTTGTTTGGAAATAATAGAATGGATGAGTGAAGAAGTATTCACGAAACAGATATAACTAAAGTGTGTGCAAGAAGAGGCAGAGGAAGACAACGTTCCAACTACCTAGCTCAAATGAGTCAGACACACAAGGACGGGTAGTTGAGTACTCGAAACCGGCGAGCTTGTACATATGTATAGAGAGATAAATGTGGACGAAGCGAAAGAGGTATGTAAGTCTAGAGAGAACGGGGGCTCTTCTCCTTCTGCCTACCCCGTTAGAGACTCGGCGTGATGATATTATAATATAACATCATATACATATCTGTTGAAATATATATTGGCGCCAACGTGAGAAATGTCTAGAGTCTACAGATTCTCAAGCATCAGCACTGGCGATTATTCATCATCAATTTTCTTACTAAAAGTTTACAGATTACCTCCCGATGCTTCCCTTAATAGTACAACTTATGGTGTGACGAAACATTATATTTGAGTTCAGACTCATTTGTAACCAAAGCCTGGGACCGTATCTGCAATCTTAACTAAGCAGGCGACTACTTCAAACATATGATTACCGTGCCTCTTTTAAATTTAAAATAAGAACTTAAATTAGGTTTATTTACAATAACAACAATTAACAATATTTACAAAGAACAGTTGAAACTAACTAGTTACAGATAAAATATTTGTCTCAAATCGGGATACCGAGGCAACGTGCCAAGAAGACTAGCAGCATTGCCACGCTGGATAGCAATTCTGATTCTCTGAGCGAGATATGTTCCAGCCCGCCTGTCACGAGAGGTCTCGACTAGACGGCGCGAGACCTCTTTAAAAAGATGGGCCCTGGAGCCTCAGGACCCCAAGTCCCCAGAGTTTCAACCGCAAATGCAGCAAATATTTAACCTGGCCTAAGAATGTAATAAGCATACTTAACAACATTGTAGACAACATAACATATGATAGAGTTTATACTTGCATATCCACGCCTGAATCCAAATTAATATCATGAACGCGTAAGTAACTCTGTTTATTAGTTCATACGTTTTACTCTTCACTATTAGACGACTGAACGATTCGTAATGAAATTTAACATGGAGATACATTATCATCTGGGGAAGGGCATATTCCATGTGATCACAAAACATATTTTCAAATTGTTAAAATGGGGTTTAAAAGTTTGTATAAGCAATTCACAATTCAAGCTTAAAATCTGAAAATGCATATTTAGCTTCTGGTTAGAAATAAAGAAATACGTGTTTCAACTGTATTGCAAAATTGTCCAATATAAGTAAGTTATGTTTTGTACGAGGACAAAGTCGCGAGCTCTAGCTAGTATATCAATATAAAACGATGATCGGATGGGGATGCATCCATCGTTGGGCAATTAATGAAGTTCAGAAGCGAAATGCGCGCGCCTCCTGTCTAGACGGGGCGATTGATCGCTTTTCAATGTCCCACGGGTCACAAAAAATATTCTACAATTTACAGACATGTTACAATTTTATTAATACAACGTCCCCACCTTATCATCTCAAATTAAATAACTCGATTCTTGGCAGCGGTTAAATTGAACTGAAACTTGACTCTACTAGTGAGTTTCTCTGAACTTAAATACAGTGATTAGGCACACCACGATCCTAACCCCTTTGTCATGATTGCAAGAGCATTGTATATCTCCGCCAAAAAGAGGGCTGTTACACCTCTGCCTACCCGATTGGACACCGTTGTATGATTGATAATTGTACTTAAAAGTTTAATAAAATCTCAACGGTATTATAGTTTGGGTTCAACTTACAATCCTGACACAGGAGGCGACTACCTTAACCACTCGGCCACCATGGCTCTAACCTTACCAGTAGCCTGGCTATAAACGCAAAAGCAAACTATTAAAAAAGACCAAAAAATGTCTTACTACACTTGTGTTGAATGAAGATGAAGCGAGAGAGATCAATAAGTGAAGAGTGGACTGGCGCGACCTCTTTGACCTCCCTATAATATACATCATGAGAGACACTTTTTCTTTGATTTGACAAATGTTTGTTAATCTTGGTCTCCCTATTCTTCTCTTCCCTTCTACTCTTCCCTTCTACTTTTCCCTCTAAGATATTTCTTCCCATATCTTATAAGGAGGCCTATCTTCCCTCTACTGTCTGTTCTCTGTACTGTATTCTCGACTGTTTTTAGTAGTACCTAATTTTAATTTGTATGCTTGTAAAATTGCTAAATATTATCCCCAAGCTTATATAACGTCAGGAAGTCGATAATTTAAGAAATCAATTTGGCCTTCGCCCTTACTTTTCTGGAACTTGATATTGTAGAAAGCAGGAAAATTTATGCAAATCCAAAAACGTGAACTCCTAAAATACGCATTAACGACGTCAACGCCTGGTTGCTTAAGTGACATTGAAATAATTACCTTTTGAAAAATATGTAAGGTTGACAATAGCCCAGCGCAGCCCGCCTGATTTGGATCAATAATAACAACACCTGCGCACAGTGCCCTTCAGTACAGGTTGGGCAACTGTGGTTAGGTTGAAAAGCAAATGGCCGACCAAGCTAGTGATGCAGATTCCATCTTCACATGGAGTCATAGGTGTGGTCACACATAAATACTACATACATATAATCACGCCTCTTTCCCGTGGGGGTAGGCAGAGACCAATTCTTTCCACTTGCTACGATCCTTACATACTTGTTTCGCTTCGTCCACTTTCATTATTCCCATCATACATGCTCTTCGGTTTAGGGTACTCTTGACCTGGCCTTTTTTCAAGACGTCCCTGATTTGGTCTTGAAACGTCCGCCTAGGACTACCCCTTCCAACATTTTCATTTACACTCACCTTATAAATTTTTTCGTCAATCGTTCTTCATTCATTCTCTCGACATGGCCAAACCATGTCAGCATACCTTTCTCAATTTTTGTCACTACATCTTCTTTCAGACCACAACGTTTCCTTATCGCACTATTTCTTATCCTGTCACTCAGTTTAACTCCAATCATACTTCTTGACGCTCTCATCTCAACTGCATTTATTCGGTTTTCGTGTTTCTTCTGCCATACCTAACTTTCACTTCCTACAACGGTCTTTGAAAGTACGGACAAAGGAATATCAACGCCCTTTCCTCGGAAGATATACATTTGTATAATATTTATATGCTAACTTGACAGATGGCGAGTATGGCACCGTTCCTTCAGCACGTCAATACATATCTTCTCGCCTTCTCACAAGAGTACACGAAAGGGTAGGCAGAGGTGTTAGTATCCATACACCTACTTTTCACCGTTGATGACCGCCCATCGATTTTACTCAAGCATAACTAAAAATACGTCTTTAAATTCCTCACAAATTTATCCAGATTACCTCTCGATGTTATATCTTCGCAAAGATACACGGGTCTCCTCTCGATTATGCCCTTTGCTGTTGAGCTCATGGATTACACCATCACTCATACCGGTGCCAACTAGATAGGGAGAAGAATCATAAAGAAGAAGATATCCCAGGGCGATATCGCCCACAGTGGCGATCTAAGGAGGGGAGTATTGTAACTGAAGTCTATGGTAGACACTAAGGTTGAAATTCAAAATCGAATCGGATCTACATCAATCTACTCTTTTCATGGATACAATATCAGTTCTTTCTGTTACAAAACATTGAGTTTTTTTATTTATCGCTGTCCACAGATTGCTATTCTCATGTTATTGTTAAGACCTCTTAAGTAGCCATGACTGTGATAATAATAATAATAATATATCCTCACGCCTTCCCATAAGGGTTCCCGAAGGGGTAGGCAGATGTGTATAGGTAGTACCCACATACCCACTTTCCGTCAGTGATATATTTTAGGTGCCAACGTGACAGAGGGCGATATCGCCGTTACTCAAGCACGACTATATACGCCATCGAATTGCTTCTCAGTCGTATGCATGTCTCCTCTCGATATTTTCCGTGACCGTGATCGTGATAAAACCATGAATAGCTATGTTCACCGCCACTTAATGTTCATATATACATATCAACACGCCGAGTTCCAAAACGGGGTGGAAGAGACAGGAAGAAAGGGGCAAAGAAAGTAGAACGCCAGTTGTCTATAGGCTGGTAAATAACTCTTTCAAAGATTCAAAGAAAGTAGAACGCCAGTTGTCTATAGACTGCTAAATAACTCTTTCGTTCAAACATCTACATTAATTAATGTTCTTAAATTAAACGGTAAAAACCTGTAACAACTTAATAGTGACCGTATATATATATATATATATACTTATATATAAATTATATGTTGCAATAAAATATATAACCAAAAGCTAGTCCTATATATATATAGGACTAGCTTTTGGTTTTAACGTTATGTATTTTCTTGCAACATATAATTTATTATGCTAATATGTTTATAGCTAAAATGCAAACTTATAAATGTAAAAAAATTTGAAATACGATACATACTATATTAAACTTCTCTGACAAACTACTGCCTACTTTAATATCTATGTTAAAATAAAAAGAAAACTATATTATTATACACAAACCAATCACAGATATAATAATAATAATAATTCAAATTCTAAAAATCTTATTTAATTATTATTATTTTTTACGAAATTTTATTTACTATACTCAAAATGAAGTAGGGTAAACGAACTTCCAAAAAAATTATACAGCTATCGCAAAATATTTGCTGAATAGATATTCTAAGGGATTTCGAAGGCACTTTCGAAGGAAAATCAAAATAAGGTAAATTTTTCGTTAAAATTTTCAAGAACAATTACAATTGAAATTTAGAATTTTGATCCGATTTTAATAATCTTTTATTTTTGACATTCAAATTTTAAAGAGTTTACATTAAAACATACAAAACTATATAATAAAACATTAAACTTTTATTGTGAGTTCAATGAATTTTTGAATAAAATCGGATTGAGTTATCAATAATATTGTGCTAAAATAAAATGTTATTTTTAAATCAAAAGCACTTAGGAGTATTGATATCCACATCGATGCAAATCACGCCCGTTACGCGGTGAATTTCATTAAAATACGAAACACGTCTTCCATCAATTCTCTTAAAGAATATTTATGCAAAATTTTAAGTAGATTGGACCAAGAAATCCCTTTGCCCATACAAATCTGCCTCTGTTTTTCACTCCATTAGGGGTAGAATTTCTAAA
Organism: Drepana arcuata; assembly: GCA_016069955.1. Lineage (NCBI taxonomy): Eukaryota > Metazoa > Arthropoda > Insecta > Lepidoptera > Drepanidae > Drepana > Drepana arcuata. The sequence continues at coordinate 67,818 of JACCPG010006806.1, read as the reverse complement.
AATAATTTCTTATCGGATGCCTACGTCATACAAAGGACACACCTTGTTCCTGTGTCCAAATTTCAGGTATCTACGAGCAGCGGTTTTGGCTGTGCGTTGGCCCGTCAGTCAATAATTTAAGACATACATATATAAACATATATCATCACGCCGAGTTCCTAACTGCAGGGTAGGCAGAGATTATAGAGCGCCAGTTCTCTCTAGACTTACATACCTCTTTCGCTTCGTCCACATTCATCAGTCTCTTCATACTGGTACATGCTCGTCGGTTTCGAGTACTTTAGCGGCCGATCGATTTGATCTAGATAATTGGAATTTCTTCTTCCTCTGACATACCCAGGATTCGCTGCTATATCATAAGGTACCAATATCGCGTTGCGGACAGCAACTCGTGCATTCTTGCTCAGACTTTTACTGCCCAATAACGCCGACATGGCCACATTCGAATTTTTACCCATATCTTGGGATTCCCAGAGAAACCTTTCGGACTGCTCTGCGGATCGGATAATTTAAGACAAAGCATTTTATACCTATGGATGCGGCAGGCTGAAGACAGGGCGCTATGGCGCTCATTAGGGGAGTCCTATGCCTAGCAGTGGACTAGTGGTGGCTGATGATGATGATAATAATAATAATATATCCTCACGCCTTCCCACAAGGGTCCCCGAAGGGGTAGGCAGAGGTGTATAGGTAATACCCACACACCTGATGATGATGATTTAATATGTATAGATAGGCGAATTGACTTTTTGTTGAATAACACTAGTTAGGGAGCATATATTTACCTAGAGAGATATATGTGGAGGAAGCGAAAGAAGTAAGTAAGTTTAGAGAGACCAGCGCTAAACATTCTAGCTACCCCGCGGGTGCATGGTGGTATTTATGATATTTTTAGGTATATATTGACCACCGCCCTACAAATTTCTAGGAAGTTCTTTTAGGTCAGCGCCATCTAGTGGTTATGCTCGTACTATTTGAATAGCTACTCTTCACCTCGTACCAGTACTTTAGTAAAGATGGCGCTCCTATCTTGAATTGCATCGCGGGAAGGTATTCAAACAGATACGATACGGTGAACATAATGCAAACATCTTAAGCTGGTAGTGGGCTAAATCTTCTATATATATATGGGATCCCATATCTGAACTCACTCATCACGAAATCTCTGGAACTATAAGGCCGATTGACTTAAACTACTGACGTAAAGTGCGCAGGTGTTGTGATTATTGATTCAAACGAGGCGTACGTTCTGTTCCAGACTAATGTCGACCTTGCAGCCCCGTTAAAAGGGTTTCATTTCAAATTAACTAAAATAACGTGAACATTTTTGAGCCTTAGTAGTCGAGTGGTTTAATGCATTACTCGCAACGATTGTATGTTCGAATCTGAACTTAATTCGAGTCGCACCATGAGTTTACGGTGAAAGAAAACATCAAGAGGATATCCTATATTCCTCACGATGGTTTTCTCGTTGGGACAAAATTTAATCAAGACGTGTTTAAGAAACAGCTTTAGACTCTTTCCAACGGTACAGATAGCGAACAACGCCTAAAACATTTATCTGTCAAAATAGGGGTGTATGGATAATATGTTAGTCTTTATAATTTACATTAAGTGCCGTAGTGGCTGAGTGATGTGAGAAGCTGACTGCAACGCAAAGATGCAAGTTCGAACCACGACTGAACCAATGAGTTTTTCTAAAACTTTAGTACAGTGATTAATCACATTGATGGCGCCAGAGTGCCCGAACAGCATCTATCTCTGTGCCAAGTTTCATCCAATTCCGTTTTGAAGTTGTTTTCTGAAGGAGGAACCAACATCCTCAGTAACTTTCGCATATAAGTAAGATAGTATAATTGAACCAGACCTCGAAGAGTCGCAGTCAAAGCATTGAGGATCTACTACTCATACTTTATCATGAATCATCCTTATATCCATAATATTTGCGTCATGTAAACTCCTCTCAAAAGTTTATTAAGTTAAAAGTAAGTTAAATGCGACTCATTAAAGTTCCTCATTACGAAGCAAATAGCATACTCATACATATCAACACACGGATTCCCTCACGGGGTGGAAGAGATAGTATGAGTTCTCTCTAGACTCTCTGGCTTCATCTTTATAGAATAGTAATAAACATATTTCAGACAATTTTTTTGTAGATATGATTCTCAAATAATAAATAAAGGTTATATCTGTCTGCTGTTATTAAACTATTCCAATTTAATAACTATAAAATAACACTATCAACACCGTCTACTAAACTTGAAGCAATTTTACATAAAAAGACATAATATTTTATACAGGAGGACGTTATTAACTGCATTTATGAATGCATAAGTGAGCTTTTGGAGCTTTTGTCAACTACTCTGCGTTTAGCTTTCACGTCTTAATTATTAAAACTTACGTCATAAAATAAAAATAAACATATTTTTTGGGGGAATTATTATTGATATTTAAATGCGTGTTACACCAAGGGGTGCACTCAGTAATAAATACATTGAAAAGCGATCAATCGCCTCGTCTAGACAGGCGGCGCGCGCACAATTTTTTACGGGTGCATCTAGCAGCTATATTGAGACGTGGAAAGTGGGTGTGTGGATATTACCTATACACCTCTGCCTACCCCGTCGGAGACCCTTGTGATATATACCCTTGCGATATATATCCTCCAGCGATATATATATAGAGCTTAAGCGAACAGCATTTTTATAAAATTTCTACTTTGTTTGCTTATATTACCATCATGCAACTCTCGCACTACAATTGCAGCACAGAAGTTGCAAGTTTTAATCACGACCGTACTTATTTTTTACCTATTATTAGTTTATTTTTCATTGATCTTTACTTGTACCTAACATTATACTTTACATACATACATACATATCATCACGCTGAGTCCCTTACGGAGTAGGCAGAGAGAATACAGCACCAGTTCTCTCTAGACTTATATTTAAAGTTATTGTAAAGTAAATTAATTAACTTGACTGGACTATAATTCAAATTAAACTTAACGTAACATACATGTATATATATGTTAGGTTTGGACACAGCTAATTCATTCAAAGATGGGAGCGTCACCCAAAGGATTGCCTATATCAAAGTGTTTTGCATATTTCATCACCAGGAAATATGAAGCAAATTCATTAGAGTGCACTGATTTCTATATTGATAACAGTTTCAGGAATACTTCCATTTTTGTTGTTCGAGATATTTAAAGTGATAATTGAATTTCTGAGTCAGATTTTGGTATAATTGTTACGTCACAAAGTATAAATGCAAAATGGCGCCCAACGTGGGGCTAATACTTGGCTTCCAATATTGTATGCAGATTTTTACATGATTTTCTTCATTGTTGCATTCGATAACAATAATGCCATTCATTAGTACATTTTTGTACTACTACGTTGTGTGGTTAAAATCAGACATCATAGATGTCGTTATTATCGGCAGAAAATTACCATTTTGGTAGGTCGGTACGGGTATGAGCATTGTAAGTGTGGAATATGAAGAAAATCTTCTTACATATCGATAAAAAATTACTTACAAGTACATCTCACTATATATTATGAAAACTCGAAACAAGAAACAGAATATTTAATTTTCTTTAACTACCAATTTATATTATAAATAACTAAATACTGACATAAGTAAAAAGATTTAAATAATGTATTTTCAATATTTAAAAAGTATGGCCCATGAGGGGATCGAACCCCCGACCTCCGCGTTATTAGCACGAAGCTCTAACCAACTGAGCTAATGGACCTACCACTAAGTGAGACGAAATTTGGGATCAGATGAATCTTGCAGGGTAATAGAAAAAACCATAATTACTATATTTGGAAATAATATAGCGTAAGAGTCAAAAGTTTTTAATACGATCTACTCCTAATACGAGGCGATCAATGTAATACATACTTGAAATGAGTATTTGCAATTTCATTCACATAATTACTCATCTTGTTATTTATCTTTATAAGTTTGTTTGATGATAAGCTAACCAAAGCTATTGAGTTAAGTATCTTAAAACTTAGTAGTATATTCAACCTCTAATCATAAAATTATTACAGCAGTATTCTTTTTTATTTTAGAGTTGTGGTGGCCGAGTATTCCAAGTATTTACCTGAATTACAAAGATTGTAAGCTCAAATCCCGACAGTACCAAAGAGGTATTCCCTTCCAGGTAAATAATATGCATGTCAGGCACATGACAATTAGGTATGGATAGATGGTAATATTTCGCAGCTTCACAGGCTTGACCTTACATATTTATATAAATATCTTTAAATTTTAGGATATGTTTTTCCCGAGAACGTATTCGGTACACGGTTTTAATTCATCATAAAGAATTTGCCACTAAATGCTTATAAATTAAACCGTGCCTGAAACTGTGGGGCATAGGTATTGATAATAATTCGAAAGCGATCAATCGCCTCGTCTAGACATGAGGCGCGCGCATCTCATTTCTGAACTTTCTTATTTTTTTTTTTTTTTTAATAATTGCCCGCCGGCGGATGCATCCCGGACATGACATCGACAAAGGGGAAAATTAATATTATTATCCATGCTAATATTATAATTCTGTATATACAAAATCAAATCTGTTTATTGGTACACGATATACCCTAAGGGTTAAAAAACGGGGGCCGTTTTTATGGAACAACGTGATTCCTTGGTCCAATTTACTTTAAATTTTACACAAACATTACGTTCAAGTCACATAAAACTTTGTGCAATTCTATAAAAAACAATTTTTTTTTCAAACTCTTTAAAATTGGAATGTAAAAGAATATTAAATTTTCAATAAATAGTTAATTTAATAGCCGTGGTGGCCGAGTGATTCGAGCAGTTGCCTGCAACACAAAGATCGCAAGTAAGTGTGTGGGTATTACCTATTACACCTCTGCCTACCCCTTCAGAGACCCTTGTGGGAAGGCGTGAGGATATACAATAAATCATTAATACACAGATGAACTGCTTTCATTCACCGCAAAGCTCGTGGTATCCAATCACTGTACACTGGTCAGAAAAACTCATTGGTTCAGACCGGATTCGAATTTGCGATCGTTGTGTCGCAGGAAACTACTTGAACCACTCGGCAGCTACGGCTTCTTCGTCCACCACGGCTAGTTCTCTCCAGATTCATGATAGACCTCTATCGCTTAGATGAAGCTCTCACCATACACACCAACACACGGCTTTCTTGATGGTAAGCGATACCATGAAAGCTTGCAATACAACCGAAAATCTTGTAAAAGTGTCAATCATCCTTTTTGAAGAGTCCTTTAGCCTCATTATACTTTCATATGTTCCTTAAATTCCATTATCACTCTTGTAAGTGGGGTGGCGCAATGGTAGCGCACTGAGAATTAATCTCAGAGACTGTGGTTCGATTCCACACCCTGCTTTGACGAGACCTTTTTTGTTATTTTTCAGAATAATTATGTATTATAAAATCATGATAATTACATTGGATACCACCAAGATTAGTTCTCACTAACTTATAGTACGATCATAAAGAAATTATACTTCATTAAATATAATTTGACATGTTGTGTCGATAGATAGACATTTGAATATTATACCAGAAGGGACGTTAGAGAAGAAGCAAGGAGACAAGATACAAACTGAGAATAAGTAATAAAACCTGATCGTTCTAAGGGACCAAAGAAATGAATTTGTAATGTCATAAACAGCAAATTATTTGGTTATTTTTTTTCGTTGGTATTCACGAACACACTCCTTCACAAGTTTCCCTTCGTCCAACTAGGATTCATTAATTCAATAATGATGCACTAGGACTTTACCAGGTACCAGTGCATCAATTATTATAATGCTTGTATTGTATCACATTAAAAGCATTATAATACATTATTCAATATTTCGGCTTGATTAAACTAAATTTATGCGCGCTATCTGTAGAAGAACATTGGAATCAGATAAATTGTAGCTTATGTATAGAAGTCTAGGAAAAATATCAAAGATGGCGCTGTTACAAGCTGTACCATGTGATAAGCCACGATAAGCCGCTGCTGCAGGATGGTCTAAAATATATTACATACCAATATTACAATTAAGCTTAAGTCATATAAGTAAGTAACTAAATATGATCTGTACGACCACCAGCATTGCTAACTAAAATTGCATAATTCTTAGGCTTGGCGCCCACCGTGGGGTTACACACACCGTGGGAATCCGAATAGCTAAGTAATCCATTGCTTTCACTATTTTATTTCAATTTTGATTCCATTATTTTGTTTTTGATTTGATTTGATACTCGCATATGACTACAGCGCTGCCATCAAGGAGTGCACTTTACGTACATAGTATAGGGGATCGCATAATTAAACAGCCTTACATACAATTTGTGTTGGTTTCAAAGGTCATAGATGTCGCTTTGTCTTTAAAACGCACTGATCGTGAATAAAAAATATTGATTGATGCACAAATAATAACATCCTTCTTAATAGACCGCATTCGTAGTAGTATTTTGTGTAGATTTCGTTAACATCAAATGCGTAATAAAAGTTAATATAATATTTTTATATAAATATATTTTTTATACAACGAGAGTGGCTATTTATGTCATCTAGATCGAGATTGAATTTCGAACGTACCCATTACAACTTTTGCAAAGCGAGAGAGAAAATAGTTAGTCTACGTTAACGAAGAGGATGAGAAGATGTGCATCACCAGCTGAGCATGTGAGCCTAGTACTCGGTTGGATAAAGTTTGGCGTTTTCACAGAAAAGTAAACTATGTTTTAACTTCACCAACAAACCTTAATTAAGTCGAAGTTTCAATGTCCTCATTTACTTTGAAATTTCAATTTATACTTTTAATGAGATTTTCATTTTTAGTAATTTTGTATTTGTTTCATTATTCCAGACATGATTATCAACATAATCAACTAGTAATTTTAAAAATGACCGACCGTTTTAGAGCAATTGGAATGTATTATGTTAAAAAAGAGTTGTATTTCTTCCTTACTTTTGCATCGAAAACATTTTTTCTCATATGTGTTTTGCTGTGCTAATTTTGATACTTTTGGATCGATAACATTTTTTCTCATATATTTTTTGCTGTGCTAATTTTGATATTCGCCAGGTAATATCAAAGTAGTTTTGGCAGACTATATGTCTAAAACCTAGTAATTCTAACGAATAATGCTAGACTAAATACGTTGAAGTACCAGGAGATCAAAACTTAACAAGCTGAGCGGCTAGCTTAAGTCGTTCATCAATACTTCATAGAACGTAGCAGTAGGTCATCTGACTTGGAACTCTAATATCCCAAATTCAGTATATTAATGTCAAGTTATAAAATAAAAACCAAAAATATATTTAGTATCAAGTAATGAAATAAAAACTGAAAGAAGTCATATCCCTTCTGAGGACACCTGAAAGTTTAAACCATTAGGGTAAAATCAAATAGATATAATATGTATAGAAATAATCTAAACTTCGTTTACTGTATTAAGCTGAACTGGATAAAGTATTTCTGTAGGACGGGGCGTAGCCAGGGCAACGCTCAACAGGTATTTTCAGACATCTGTACTAGAAAACAGTCGTTCGGCTTAGGGATAAATATATACAATACAAGAGATTACCGTCTCGTTGTTACTGCAAGAAGACAACATCTTTTACATGCAGTTAAAAAAAATGCCTCGAGTCGTCCTCGTTACTACTCGACTGAGTATCATAACTGACTTCATATCATCACAGAATTATAGTAAAAGCTCGCATGAAAAATTTCGGGCCCCTTAAATCATTCATACGTGATGAAAGGTTGGAAGGGTTGGAATATAATTTTCATATCAGTTTAAATTCTAGGAGTCAAATTACCCACTTAACCGTTCAGGAATTAATATAAATGTAAAATGTGTAAATAAAATGAGAAGTAAATAAATTAATCTACACGTGGCACCAAAAGGCTAATCAATAATTTCTGTCATTCTGTTTCTTTAATTAATCTGGATTAAGTAGAAAATTCCAAGATTACCATCATTATTCCTAATATGCAATAGGATACTGTCGCATTCGCACAGCTCTAATATTGTTCGGTAAGCTCTGTTCAGATGGGATAAATTTTATCACCTTATTAAATTTATCCAATCTGAGCTGAACACGCAACATCTTCATCAAATAATTTATATCATGATTATTATCACTAACGTCTTTGATTGATTGAAATTCTAAGTAATGATGGCAATAGCACGTCATGACATAGCCGCACAACAAATTTTAGACGCCATTATTAATACTTAAATCTTGCTAGTAATGGCGTCCAACGTGGGGCTTCATATCATCATATATTAAGCACGTTTACGTTGAAGAGTAAACAATCTTTCATAAAATGATTCCCCCCATAAAACATTATGATAATGTAATTGTTTTCGATCCACTTCAGTAAAGACTTATAATCTAAAATTTCAACATGGATATCAATAGGCCCATTAGCTCAGTGGGTTAGAGCTTCGTGCTAATAACGCGAAGGTCGGGGGTTCGATCCCCTCATGGGCCATTCTATTTTTTTTTTCATTCTTACGTTATATCTCAGGCAATATGTCTTAGCTCTATTATTATAATTAAATGAATGAATAGTAATTTAGGGTGGATTGACAGACGTAATTTGCTTTTTATTGCTTTAAATTAGTGATAAAGTATAACAGACAATTTAACATATTCTTTCAACAAAGCTAATTTTATTTACCCATATTTAATCAATCCAAATATTTGTCTGTTTATAGAATATATTAAACTAGAGAGTATGATGAAGATGTTCAGTAGTAGTAGCGTGTTATAGTAAGTATCACGATGAAATACTTTATTTGATATAACCTTAATTTACAATATTTACATTAACAAGCTGTAAAAATAACTAGATAAAGATAAAAAATTACCGATTTAATGATAAGAACGTTAAGTATTATAATATAATATGAAAAGCAATTAGCATACTCTATAATCCCCATTCCTATCAGCAATTGAAACTTGTATTGAAATCTTTTTCTAATCTATTTAGTCACAATAGCATAAGGTTATTCCTTTATACATACATACATATAATCACGCCTCTTTCCCGTTGGGGTAGGCAGAGACCACTTCTTTCCACTTGCTACGATCCTTACTTACTTCGTTCGCTTCGTCCACTTTCATTATTCTCTTCATACATGCTCTTCGGTTTAGGGTACTCTTGACCTGACCTTTTTTCAAGACGTCCCTAATTTGGTCTAGAAACGTCCGCCTAGGTCTACCCCTTCCAACACTTTCATTCACACTCACCTTATACACTTTTTTCGTCAATCGTTCTTCATTAATTCCCTCGACATGACTAAACCATCATATTCCTTTATAGGAATATATTGTTCTATCTAGTACATAATCTCAGTTGCCCCATGTTGGGTGCCATTTTTCATGTGTAATTGTATGATTGGTCCTTCTGGTGCAATAGTTAAATCTAGCGGAACTTTCAAATAATTGTAGTAATTTTCCTGCAATATCTCTAAACGGATCTTTTAATTATTTTATAAATAATCTGTACAGAAATCTGAATCTATATTAATTTAGGAACAGGAACTCTATGTATGTGAAAGGAATATTATGTATATGAAAGTTCGAAAGGATGTTTGTTTCTCAATATGCCAGAATTACTGATAAGAATTGGATGATATTAGCTTGAGAGGTAAATTATTAGCTGGATCAACTAACGCATGGGGTACGTTTTATTCCAGGTAAAAGCAAACTACCAATGAAATAAAAATTAAGGCTGGTGGAAATCGCGGAGCACTAGGCTATCAATAATTTCAGAGCTTTCGAGTTTTCTCAATAATCACATAAAATGTGCTGCCATCTAGTAATAAACTAAGATAAAATAAGCGTAAGTAGTGAATGTTTTAATGTACTGTTTGATGTTACTCCGACGCACGTATAGATGTCGTTATTAGCGTGCTAATCTCAGAAATGGCTCAGCCGGATACGATTTTCGCGTATGTATTGCGTTTAGCTTCACGTAACATTTAGTGTTGGTATTGTATTAATGTTTGTTGATACACAATATTGTTAGTTTGGTTTCCTAGCGCGTAGATAAATAATGCTGATGATTTTCCGACACAATTTCTACTTATAATTGAACAAACTGAAAAGTCCATAAATTTTACGATTCAATCGACCATGCAATAAGAAATTAAAACCAGAACTCATACAGCAAAATGGTTTAATTTTACCTCGTCAAAGATATCAATGCGACCAGGGAGCTGGGTAAGGGTTATAATTCGTTATTAATGCCAGCCTTGGATTTCCATGATGAAGTCCTTAATTCCAACCGATACAACTAATTAATGCAAAAGGAATAAAACGCTACGCTAGAACTATGCGTTTGTAAACGATATTGAAGGTTGTGCGATCCGATCAACTGACAGACAACTGTTAAACAACTGACAGCTATTTCTGGTGTGCTTAGCAAAGAGGTTACAATTAAAAAGTTTATTATAAAGTTAGTCGTTAAGTTTATTTACATGTTCTAAGTTTCTGTAGATTTTTTTAAAATGTAAGTCCTTACACCAATCCTAGTATATTAATAGTAGTCTATGCACCAATCACGAAGGTGAAAGAAGGCTATTTGCATTCGTCCAGAATGTAGTATTCTGGGTTAAAGGTTCTTGTTATCGTATAGAGCATATAGCGTAGAGAAATGAACTAATCGAAATACGCTGTTAAAAAAAAGTACTCATTTTATATCCGTGAAACCCCAGAATTAATTTTATAAAAGTTTAGTTACTTAATATCCTGTTTGAACAAATATTATATTAAATGGATAATTAAAAATATTCGATATAATATTACAAACAATTTCGCCTTCGTTGACATAAGCCGGGCGGTGCAGTGGTAGCACGCTGGGCCCAAGGGCTCAGAGACTGTGGTTCGAGTCCACACTCGGCTGTCGAGATTATAGTCTTGGCTTTTTCTTATGAAGTCATTTTATTTGAAAATAAGATTAACTTGTTCAAATAAATTCGTTCGAGAATTAATACTGGATGGATTTCTCCTTACCATTTTACTTTTTTTACGTATTTTAGGCTTGTTGGTGTGAAGCCGTTATTAAAAAGTATAGGCTTAGTGATCACCTATATAAAGTGGTTAAGTCACATCCATTTTCTTAAAAAGCTTCGTTTTTAATATACAGGCACAGTCTTTCTATACGTTTTGAAATGAAAAAATTCTAACATATAGTATCAAAATTCCAGCTTGAATTAATGAAACTTTAATCGAAATTCAAATATACATATTTCTTCTGAGCATGTTCTGTATGATACTGAACTCCTTATATACAGCTGGACCCATATTGAGGAAATTTTTGTGTGTGTTCAAGTATATTCTAGCAAGTTTGAGATATATTAAATATATATCAACTCTCCCGGAGTAATGTGTGTCAAAATATCATAGGAGAGATAAAAAAGCTGGCCCATGAGGGGATCGAACCCACGACCTTCGCGTTAATAGCACGAAGCTCTAACCACTGAGCCAATGGGCCATCAAGAACAGTGTTGGAATTTTCGATCATTTGTCTCGTCTTCGTCGTAATTTAAAGCTTATACAGTTTTTGAGTTATGACTGAAATGGTTTAAAATGTTTTATGTAATATTACACACGGTAAAGTGTGTACGCATGTAATGATATAGGAAATAAGAGTTAAAATTGGTTGCTTTGAAAACCAAACCAAAGACATTGCAAATAAGGTTTAAATTCAATTAATATGTTGAAACACAGACCTCTCAATTACATTGTATTGTATAGAATGTAAGCGGGATAGCCATCACGGCGGAAAAATGAGGGTTGGCATGGCAAACCGCAACTGCTCTGGATATTTATCAAGTACCAGGATTTATATAGGAGTTTTATTTATGAACATGTTCTTCTGACAATTTAAATATTTTCTCATATTCAAATTATTTTAATATATTCATAATCTATTAGTAAAAAAATTTATGAATACAAAAAGTGTTATGGTGATCCAGACCTGTATGATAATGCCAAGTCAACAACGTCAGGTCTGTTTTTTCAGAATACGAAATGAGGAGAGAAGCAAAGGATATGTCAGACAAGGATAGTATTATTGCCACATCCACGAGTTAGAGGACAATATCGCGTGGATAAACGCTCTTGTATATGATATCCTAGTACATTGATACTGCATTTTGCGGCGGCGTTGCCGTAGTTTTAGGTTACGGCTATTTGAAGTATTGTTAAAGTCCACAAGTAAATTGATTTTGCTTGAAATTTGAATTATTAAATTGAAGTGTCTTAAACTTTGCACACCTGTAATAACCAGTTTGGATTACCAATATATAATACCAAAATTGTTCATTTGTATATTAATAATAATATAATATATTCTCACGCCTTCCCACAAGGGTCCCCGAAGGGGTAGGCAGAGTATACACCTCTGGGTTCCATCGGGTGCATCTAAAAACAGTATTTCTCCCAGTGTATTTTGTACACTATGTCATACTGTGTGGGTATTACCTATACACGGAAATACCCACATACCCACTTTCCGCCAGAGGTATATTAGGTGCCAACGTGACAGATGGCGAGTCCATCGCCGTTACTCAAGCACGCATATACATACGCCTTTGAATTTCTTCTCAGACGTATGCAGGTTTCCTCTCGATGTTTTCCTTCACCGTTAAGCTCGTGGTGTGACTAATCACTGTACTTAAGTTCAGAAAAACTCATTGGTACAGTCGGGAATCGAACTTGCGACCTTTGCGTCGCAGGCAACTGCTCGAACCACTCGGCCACCACGGCTTTATATTATACTATTTCAATAAATAAAACTAAGGGAGCTGAAGTGCAAAATCTATGTAATTTCCGGAGGGAAAGTCCAGTCTACTGAAATATACATCTCGTCGCAGCAACAACACAATAAAAATATTTTTAGATTTAAGATGTTAGGAGTTTTTACTTTAACTTAATAATTTAATAGTTATATTTATTAATAGTTCTTACATGTAGCTCGCAATTAAACGTTTAACAATGTTTACCCAAAACTGTCAAGGAGAAGAAAGCACTTTAACTTTTTTAAATTATCAAATAGGTATCTCTGGCGGAAAGTGGATGTGGGTATTACCTATACACCTCTGCCTACCCCTTCGGGGACCCTTGTGGGAAGGCGTGAGGATATATTAGATTATTATTATTAAATAGGTATCATTTATATACTTTGCTGATTCACTTAAATATATATTGATTTTTTTATTTTTAAATGCATTTTTCTTTGTCACTGTAGTTCACTTGGAATATGAACTTTTGTCCGCCTAAGAATTATTGACAGTCCATATTCATGCCTTGCCAATTACGTCTGTTTCTTTTACTTATTTCGTTCCCTTTTATTTGATTTGTAAATAATGAGTAGTAAGGTAGTAGTATATTCCATTACGGAGCCGATAGAGCCAAAGACTACTGTTTAATACTTGATAGGCTGAGTGGTACGAGTGGTTGTCTGCGACACGAAGGTAGCGAGTTCGAATCCCGACTGTATCAATGAGTTTTCTGAACTTAAGTCCAGTGGTTAGTCACACCACGAGCTACGGTGAAGGAGAACATCGAGAGTAAACATACTTCTGAGAAGCAAATCATAGTCGTGCTTGAGTAACGGCAATGGACTCGCCATCTGTCACGTTGGCACCAAAAATATATATCTCTGGCGGAAAGTGGATTTATGGGTATAACCTATACACTGCCTACCCATTCGGGGACCCTAGTGGGAAGGCGTGTGAGTATATATAAATATAGAACAAAACTTTGCGTTACACTACCGGTACCTTTTGGATTTTTTATACAATATTTTAACGCCCTTGTTTTCAGGCAATTAACTTTTGAAACTTATCTATACTAATATTATAAAGCTGACGGGTTTGTTTGTTTGTTTGAACGCGCTAATCTCAGGAACTACTGGTTGGAATTGAAAAATTATTTTTGTGTTGGATAGTCCATTTCTCTAGGAAAGGCTTTAGGCTATATAACATCACGCTATAACTAATAGGAGCGAAGCATAAATGAAAAATGTTGCAAGAACGGGAAAAAATATTCCTTTTTGAGAGCTTCCGCTGCGTGCGCTGCGTAAACGGTTTGAGTTACGAAAATATCATGTATGAGGGAATTTTTCCTCTTTAAAAGTTCTAAAAAAAGTCCGCGACAGCATATGTCTATCTTTTAAGACTGACTCATAACCATTTTTATGGCAATTAAGTCCGCGATGGAATCCTAAGAAACTTAACCGATTTCTATCAAATTTGCAAACCGTGTGCAGTTTGATCCAACTTAAAAGATAGCATAGCGTACATCACAATTGGACCCGATAGGTAGCGTTGCGGAAGTGTTTCAGGAAATTTTACTTTTTCACCCGGGCGAAGCTGGGCGGGACAGCTAGTTTATTTATATTAGGGGTAAATAATATTTATTCTCTGAACTAAAAACAAAGGCTGTTTCTCAATATTCTTGTACGTCATAACGTCCTGGTACTAAAGCATCAAAATATCTGTCACAGGTTGCCATGCCAACCGACCTACACACACCCCTTTGTAAAGGCTGTTTCGATTTATCTGATGAATGGCGTAGAGAGAATGGCGAATACATAAGACAGGGATAGAATGAATGCTACCAATTCAAGGTCGCATTGCGATATGCTCTCATGGTTTATATGATATCCTGGTACTGCAACCTCATTTGCATTGTGTAATTTATAGGAGGCGTTTTTTCATCATCCCCCCCCCGTTTGTTGATTTAATTTTGATACGAGTTCGATCGTCAGAGACGATTTAACCTCCTGACTCATCCCCATAACTTGGAGCCGCATAGGTACTGTGCGGTTCCAAAGGAGTCTCCTTCCGCGAACGTATCGGCTGTGGAGTAAGCTCCCCGTGTGCAATCAGCAAATCTGCGAAGTGAATAGGTAGTAACATTGTGGTTATTGGTTTGTGAGATTGATGGTTTGTTATTATTATAACTGGCATACAAATGGCAGTACAAGTGCAGTACAATACATATTTTATTTTTATTTTATCCGAATAGTAACTGACTTCAGCTGTAAAAAATCATTTCTTTATCCATATACCGTAACGATCCTGCATCGGTAAACATTTCAGAATACGGAATAAGGAGAAACACGTGAGGTATATACAAAAGACAAGGATAGCACGATAACCACGTGGCGAAATCCATATCGGCAAAGTCGAACACAAGTTCGCACTTGTAGATAAATATGGTATCCTAGTACTGCAACCTCAATAATATTGATGTGGCGTTGCCGATATGAGCGGAGCGTAATCTAGTCGGGCTAGAGAGGGCATAAATGCCTCCTGTAGCAAAGCCAAAACAAAAAAGGTGTTTTCTCGATATCCACGTTGAATCGGTAACGGAATCAGTCAACGGTAGAAGTACTTGAGCTAATATAGCCGGCCACGGATACGGTGTCCCTAATCTTGTTCCAGAATTAATATATATGCATAGAATTGTGAGATTAAAGCACAGCACACGTTCAGTTTATTATTTCTCTAATTTATTATTTAATTTTTATATTACACTTTTGATTTCTACTTACGTTCGATTTCTTTGATAATTAATATGGATGAACAACGTTTGCCGGGTCAGCTAGTACCTTCATGATACTTATACAGCATTGACTGTTTGACTAATTGCAGCTGGTATGCAAGGTTATGTATGCAAGTAAATTTTGTGCATATCAAACCAATAAAACAACAACCTCGGTCTGTTTGTGAGACAACGCATAGGAAATTCTTCGTGTTTCATGCACGATCCAAATTTGGGAAAACGTATGCTGTCTACCGTTTAATTTTTTATACAACAATGTCCCTTAAAGAAGAAATTCCCTAATAGCA
This sequence comes from Drepana arcuata, assembly GCA_016069955.1. NCBI lineage: Eukaryota > Metazoa > Arthropoda > Insecta > Lepidoptera > Drepanidae > Drepana > Drepana arcuata. Next base: position 51,920 of record JACCPG010006806.1, on the reverse strand, counting down.
AGGGATGTGGAACTTCGGCAAACACCATATACATACACTCAATGTCCATAGTCAGGATGAGTTGCCAGTATACATTATATTCAGTTCACTGAGTGCACTGGGAAGTAGACAGCGTTCAGACGCATTCTGTAACTTAAGCCATTGAAGTGTTAACAGACGTCACCAACGCGACCTACGCATGGTGTTAAGGGCCAGTCAGGTGAGCCTTCATGAATACTCAATGAGCCAGCCCGGCTATAAAACAGGGCAAGTTTCAGACTAATACTCATTCAGTAACTGCACGTCGTGCCCTCACTACAGCCACCACAGTATCAAACCGTTGCCAACATGAAGACCCAGTACCTGCTGTTCTCTCTGGCCAGCTGCCTGGTTATGGCATATGGGGAGGAGCTTGGACATTTCTACTGCGGAAGAAATCTGGCCGAAACTCTGGCGTACGTCTGTGACTTGCAAAACACAAATTTAGTGAAGAGATCTATACCCTACCAGGGTTACAGCGCTGTGCCGGAGTTCGGTGGGGAGTCATTCCCCTGGCTGGGCGCTCAGAAGGCCAGGGTCCTGAACACAGCCAGAGGCAAGAGGCAAGTGGCAGCGGAGTGTTGCGACAAGCCTTGCACCATGGAGGAGCTGGTCACCTACTGTTAGCCGACCGAAGCGGTATACGATGAGAGGACATTGTATCGCACCTCTGTTTTTACAGCATTTAACTTTACCACCCATATCTATGAGGCTACGATACCAGCGTAGCACTGAGCTACACACAATCGTAGCAGCACCCCAAACATTGCTCGATGCTAAAAATATGTCGTCGCACTCGCCTCTAGACTTTTATAAATATCCATGAATAAATCATTGAATTAATTACTACCAAAATTAATTAGTTGCTAAATATTTTCTTGACTATAAAAGTCCATCATAATGACTTGAAGATGAATCATCAAATACGCCCGTGGTCCGGTGCGCTGTGTCTATCATTACACATTAACACCTATTTTGTTCGAATCTATCTGCATTTCAGTATATCAGATTTTTAAACTTTCGCTCAGCAATATCTTCCATATCAAATTCAAAGGAAAACAGTAATAATGACATAATTTATCCATTGAATGATCATAATTAGTATCAACGATTATCAATCGTGTATGTGTGCAAAATGCGCCACCTTTACATTTTACATGCACCTATACATACATTTGCACCTTTTATTGTACCGTCTACCACGAGTTTGTGTTTATAGGATAGTATTTAATTAAATTGTCGTTTCTGTGATTGGTCCAGAGGTAGAAATATTTGCATCTCACTCTTAAAACGCCCCTTATTTTACTTCCATCGCTCTCTGCATTCCTGGTACAGGCACGGATAAAATGTTCTAGACCAGGTTTCGTAAGACGATTTTCAGCAAAATATACCAGGATTGCATAAGTCGTGAGGATATGTCAGGGCGTGGCTACAAATTCGGACGCCCCTCTGACCAATGAGAGAGCTGTAGAGAGTAGGTTTATTGCCAGGAACTACCCAATGATACATGCCTATAAGATGACAGTCATAAATTTCCGCTAAGAGTTAAGTGATCTTACTATGGTATTTAAATAGATACTCTAACACCAAGAAATAAAGCTGTATTTAATAGTTTAACTTACCTTATACAACAACCATAGGTCACGTGGTAGAACTTCCGCACTGAACTTACAAATTGCACTACTTTCTTGCAATATTATAATAATATAATAATAATAATATATCCTCACGCCTTCCCACAAGGGTCCCCGAAGGGGTAGGCAGAGGTGTATAGGTAATACCCACTCACCCACTTTCCGCCAGAGGTATATTAGGTGCCAACGTGACAGATGGCGAGTCCATTGCCGTTACTCAAGCACGACTATACATACGCCTTTGAATTTCTTCTCAGACGTATGCAGGTTTCCTCTCGATGTTTTCCTTCACGGTAAAGCTCGTGGTGTGACTAATCACTGTACTTAAGTTCAGAAAAACTCATTGGTACAGTCGGGATTCGAACTTGCGACCTTTGCGTCGCAGGCAACTGCTCGAACCACTCGGCCACCACGGCAATATTAATAAAGTTTTTGTGTTGAAACATGCGTAAGGAAATTTTAACAAACCTCTTTGTACCTAAAAGTATTACAAGATAAAACCAATATGAACTTGGAAAATGAAGAATGACTTATGCCACTATTGATATGATAATTTTTTTTTTATATAACAAGAGTACCAAACAAGCATACGGCCCCCCTAATGGGAAAAGGTTACCTTAGCCTATTTACGCTAACGATACCGAAGTATCACCTGCGCACTGCCACTCTATGTTCGGAGAGTTATACTGTGCTGGCAGCATAATAGGACTAATCCCTCTGCTGCCACCTATTATACACACTATAACAATCCTCCTCCCACCCCAAAGAGCTCATTACTTATGATGACTTACGGAGACCTTCACTACATAGGAACACAACACAATAATAAATAGTGTTATTTGGCTACGTACTTCTATAAGGTGAAGGTCCTGCCCCAGTCAGGTAGTTCAAAATTGAACGGAAAACCCCGTTATGCCCTATCTCTCTTAACCTACTTAGTGTCCTGACTAGCATAGATAGACTATATAGCATAGATAAATAACATGAAAAGTGATTAAATAAACTAAAATATCAATACAGTAAGTAGTAAGCAACGCCATCTATTACAACACGCTAGCACGAGGTGTACATAAGCGCTTCCAAACTGATGCAAAGGTCACATACTGTGATTATTTATCTATTCCCAATAGATGTCGCTACACCGTACGAGTAAGTTTGAGTGAACTACGAGCTCACGTGCTCCGTAATGGTATAGTGAGATTGATAAAGTAGTATTACAGACAGGATTGTAATTTACATCTCCTCGTTTGTCCTCATATCCTGGTACGAAAATAACAAATTTCTGGTGCAGGTTGCCATGCCAACCCCCTTACTATTTTCGATATAGGCCTTCTCGCTTTATCTGAGTACTAGAGTTGAGATACAATTAGAATGCGAACTGTGTCATTTCGAAATTAGATTCTATAGGCTTTTTTCTATAGGATCTACAATGCTTTGATGGGAGCGATGTTTGGTTCGTAAATATACTAAACTTTGATGAATAGTGAGCAGCATCCGTGGGGAGACCTCCCCAGGGATTCTGCTCCCCTGGTATTCTAGCCTAATGAACATTTTGTCAGATTCCTCCCGTTCTGTGGTAGAAAGACATCTTGTAAGAAACGTTAACTATTCTTTAGATACACCATATCTTATTCATGTATGAAATTATGAACCTCTCGTGTATATCAGGCCTATCAATAACACGTATGTTTGTATAATCAAAAATATTTGAAGATTGTTTTTAAACTATATCTGATGATCACTTATTTTTATTAAATCCCTTTCCTATTTAAAAAAGTTTATTGGTACCCAACTTTTAATTTATGCTACGTTGGTGCCCAACGTGTTGGTGCAAAAGAAATGTAAGAATACCCCCAAACGTACGTAGTTAATTACCTCGTGTTCGTTACGTTATTATACTAACACAAATTTGCTCTTCTTGTACAGAGTTTATATTAAATTTAATCTTTATCTACCCCCACGTAAAGAAGGGACGGTGACGGTGACAGACTTCGCAAAGATAATAAATAATGGTTATTTATTTCTTAGCATAAAGCGCCAGTAGCGATATCTACCAGGGGGAAAGGAACTAGCTTTCAACCCTGTAGTTATACAGGGTTGAAACTTTACAAAATGCAAGCGTTTATCTAATGATAGTATATTTTCTTATTATTCAAAATATTCTTGACTTTAGACCATAGGGTCTTATATATAAAAGATTGTAATTGTAATAGAAGTATCGTAAATGTTAAACTTATAGGTAATGCGATCCCAGTTTTAAGTTTTTTTTTATACAGAAAAGATTTACCGGCATCCGGAAGAAAATTCCGATAGTACCAGGTACACATAATCCTCAGATACAACGGAAAACTTAAGTATTTCGCGATACACCCTCTATTTGTCTCTTTCTTATGCTAGCAAATATAAAGAGATAACTACATTTCTCTCACATAGGCTTAGATTTATTAATCGTGTGCCTTTTAGAACTCCGCCCATACGGTGCCACTAACGCGGCAGAGTTAGTGTCAGGTTTTACCACTATATTCATGTGAACCTGGTACAGACGTGTATAATTTTAGCTTGGCACAGATTTTGAATTTTAGTTTAGTGTATCATAAAAAAAACAACTCAGATGATCTTCTACCCTCATATTAACAAGCTGTTACAGGTTCGCTTGGCTGAAAAATAAATAAATGACATAGTTATTGGTAAAAGTTTTATAATATCAGTTACCACGTTGGGCGCCAATACAACGAATATTAATTAGCCATCGAGGAGTTATATTAACCGTTGTTTTATAATTTGGATGAACTCACCATCTGTCACGCTGCAACCTAAAATATATCTCTAGGTTAGTATACACCTCTGCCTACCCTTTCAGAGACCCTTGTGGGAGGGCGCAAGGATTATTATTATGTTTGAGCGTGATTGAGTTACATACGAGAGCCCTGCAGGGTCGGCAAAGCGCGCGAGCAATACCCGTGCGGGAGCAATGGTGTTGCAAGCGTCCATAGGCGGTGGTATCCGCCTACCGTCAGGCAGACCGCATGCTTGTTTGCCACCCGTATGGAATGTTACAAACCTATAATCACGCCGAGTTCCTAACTGGCTAATAATATAGTTTGGATTCGATTGATAAACATAAGAGATCCATGTTGGCCAATCTTATGAATAATTTAATCCCCACTTTTCTTACTAGTAAATTTAATTTTGGCGATTAGCTATTTAGAGCATCCATTAGGAGAGCATTGATGGCCGTCTAGTCTTGAAATCCTGACTGCGAAACTTGAGGTTGCAGGTTCGATTCCTGCTGAGGGCAGATATTTGTGTAATGAACACGAGTATTTATACCTTGTAATCTATGGATATATCTATCTATTTAAGTAAATATACCGTTGTCAAGTGACCATAGCACAAGCTTTGCTTAATTTGGAGCTATGTCAATTTGTGTGGAAATTGTCCCAAGGTATATATATATATATATTAGAAACTCGCCTATGCAGTGAACTTTTTTTTAATCTTACACGAACTATTACTGAGTCCCTCACCACTTGGTACACCTGACACTCACGTATAGCAGAGAAAAGCATAAGTTCTCTATAGTCTAAGAGACCTCAATTGGAAAATCTTAACGCAATGAGCTTTAAAGCTTCAATCCTAATACTTACACAAATATTTTTTTTCTGCTGCAAGGTTTGTAATATAAATTTTGTTTTAAATTTTTTGCTAGTTTTGAAAATGCTAACTAATATACTAATACTTTTCATATTGATCACCATGACTTTTACTCCCAAGCTAAGCTCTCTAATTACTGTAAGCTTCGCATACAGTAATTAGAGATAACGCCCCCTATTGAACATTTCACAATCTACTCTCGCTAAAGTCCCACCATTAAAGTACAACAACAAGACGACCAAACGCCACGAACGTCATCTTCGTTTCAGTTTGTTTTCTCACTGTCTCTGTCCCTCTACAGGCGATACCGTATGTAGCGTCTAAAATATTAAACCTTCGTTTGTTTAAAACATTGTCCTTATTAACAATAACCGTATATTGAAATTCATTATGTCATGTCTATTTACCTCATACCTAATATAGCTCCGGCGGAAAGTGGGTGTATGGGTGTTACCTATACACCTCTGCCTACCCCTTCGGGGACCCTTGTGGGAAGGCGTGAGGATATATTATTATTATTATATATGTCTATTTATTTTGTTTTGCAACGGGAATTTGAAATCCGGAACAGATTTGATAGGTTATGTGTATTGAATTCCGATTCCTTCATCGCGCTATGAGAGTTTTCCCGGCCCATTGGTATATATCTAATACCTTTAAACGAGCAATTCTTGTATATTTATTTATATATATATAATCTGAATCTCGGAAACGGCTCCAACGATTTTCATGAAATTTGGTACGGGGGGGATTTCGGGGGCAATAAATTGATCTAGCTAGGTTTCATTTAAAAAAAAGTTGTTTTATCCGTGTTTTTAGGCAATGAAAATCTCCTACAATTTCATTAGAATTTGAAGCGTTGCTAAGCAACAAACTTTAAGCCAATGAGTTTTTTGTTTGACGTTACGTTATCGTAGACGTATTATATATAAAAGCAATTGTTTACTTACATGACAAAATGCCTAAAAGAAGAAGACTCATCTCAAGAACACCTTCAAGAATATAGTGATCGACAAACAAGACTCATTTCAACAAATCAATGAAAATAATCAGCCTTCCGCTCGTCCCACAAGTCTTGCAAAACTTGACTAACATTATACGAGCAGAAAGGTCTTAGATGTTTCACGAGGGCTTCTTTGTGGCCGCTGAAGATGACCAACAGAGGGAACGACGTCCACAAGATTTGCGGCAGCGAGCAGCATAACGTGTAGCTACTGAACATTCCGAACAACGGGAAAGACGTCTACAAGATTTGCGGCAGCGAGCAGCAAAACGTGTAGCTACTGAAAATAGCGGACAACGAGAGCGACATCTGTAAGATTTCCGGCAGCGTGCACCATTACGGGTAGCTACTAAAAATCATGAACAACGGGAGCGATGTCTACAGGATTTGTAGCAGCGAGCAGCACAATGTATAGCTACTGAACATTACAAACAACGGGAACGACGTCAACAAGATTTCTGGCAGAGAGCTGCACATCGTGTAGCTACTGAACATTACGAACAACGAGAGCGACGTCCGTAAGATTTCCGGCAACGTGCAGCACAACGTGTAGCTACTGAAAAGTACGAACAACGGGAACGACTTCTACAAGATTTCCGGCAGCGTGCAGCACAGCGTGTAGCTACTGAACATTACGAACAGCGGGAACAATGTCTACAAGATTTCCGGCAACGTGCAGCACAACGTGTAGCTACTGAAAATTACGAACAACGAGAGCGACGTCTGTAAGATATCCGGCAGCGTGCAGCACAACGTGTAGCTACTGAACATTACGAACAAAAGGAACGACGTTTACAAGATTTGCGGCAGCGAGCAGCGCAACGTGTAGCTACTAAACATTACGAACAACGGGAACAATATCTACAAGATTTCCGGCAACGTGCAGCACAACGTGTAGCTACTGAAAATTACGAACAACGAGAGCGACGTCTGTAAGATATCCGGCAGCGTGCAGCACAACGTGTAGCTACTGAACATTACGAACAACGGGAACGATGACTGCAAGATTTGCGGCAGCGAGCAGCACAACGTATAGCTAATGAACATTACGAACAACGGGAGCAATGTCTGCAAGATTTGCGGCAGCGAGCAGCACAACGTGTAGCTACTGAACATTACGAACAACGGAAACGACGTCTACAAGATTTGCGGCAGCGAGCAGCACAACGTGTAGCTACTGAAAATAACGGAAAACGAGGGCGACGTCTGTAAGATTTCCGGCAGCGTGCAGCACAACGTGTAGCTACTGAAAATGATGAACAACGGGAACGACGTCTACAAGATTTGCGTCAGCGAGCAGCCCAACGTATAGCTACTGAAAATGACGTACAACAGGAGCGATGTCTACAAGATTTGCGGCAGCGTGCGGCACAACGTGTAGCTACTGAAAATAACGAACAGCGAGTGACGTCTGTAAGATTTCCCGCAGCGTATAACACAACGTGTAGCTACTGAAAATGACGGACAACGAGAGCGACGTCTGTAAGATTTCCGGCAGCGTGCAGCACAACGTGTAGCTACTGAAAATGACGAACAACGGGAACGACGTCTACAAGATTTGCGTCAGCGAGCAGCACAACGTATAGCTACTGAAAATGACGAACAATAGGAGCGATGTCTACAAGATTTGCGTCAGCGAGCAGCACAACGTATAGCTACTGAAAATGACGAACAATAGGAGCGATGTCTACAAGATTTGCGGCAGCGTGCGGCACAACGTGTAGCTACTGAAAATGTTGAAGAACAGGAGCGATGTCCGCAAGATTTGCGGCAGCGTGCGGCACAACGTGTAGCTACTTCTAATGACGAACAACGGAATCGACGTCTACAAGATTTGTGGCAGAGTATGGCACAACGTGTGTCTACGTTGATAAAGGTCCCAATCATATTTTTTCTCATACAACTACCATGTACAGACAGTGATCCGTTACAGTTTTACAAACTACATCTAAATCGGATAAGCCGTTTCTGAGGTTAGTGTGCACAAACGCACAGACAAAAATTCTAACAATCAGTGTTTTGGGTGCTGTTTGCGTTGATAAAGCTCCCAATCATATTTTTTCTCTTACATCTTCCATGTACAGACAGCAATCCGTTACATTTTTATTATATGTTTAGATAGATGATTCTTTATTTTGGCATATGTTTTTAATTTCTTAACCGATTAACTCGTGATTTTTTATTTAAATTAAAAGTTCACATTTTTTCATTATTATATTGGTACATACATACATACATATCATCACGCCAAGTCCCTAACGGGGTAAGCAGAGAGTATAGAGCGCCGGTTCTCTCTAGACTTACATACCTCTTTCGCTTCGTCCACATTCATCAGTCTCTTCATACATGCTCGTCGGTTTCGAGTACTCTTAACGTTCCTGTCCTTCAGAGTCCGATCTTTTTGATCCAGGTAGTTGGAACGTGGCCTTCCTCTGCCTCTTCTTGCACACACTTTTGCTTTGTATATCTGTTTCGTCAATCTTTCTTCACTCATCCTTTCTATGTGTCCAAACCAACTTAACATGCCTTTCTTCATCTTTACAATCACGCCCTCATTCACGCGAGTTGATTTGCGAATCTCTTCATTGCGGATTCGATCTAATATCGTTACGCCGCACATTTTTCGAAGTGATCGCATCTCGACTGCATTCAAGCTATTTTCATACTTCCTCTGACATACCCAGGATTCGCTGCCATACAATAAGGTAGGTACCAATATCGCGTTGTGGACAGCAACTCGAGCATTCTTGCTCAGACTTTTACTGCCCATCAACGCCGACATGGCTCCATTCACCTTATTTCCGGCAGTTATCCTTCTTTCAATATCTTTTCATACTTTCCATCTCGTGTGAACATGCTTCCAAGATATACAAATTCATTCACTCATTCATTCATTCATTCATTCATTCATTCATTCATATAATAAATAATTATATAATAAAATAAAATTCAAATAATATTATATTGGTAACATTAAAAATATTATTCATATTTCATAAGTCTGGAATTCCTACGAAATAATATTTAATATTATATTTACCGAGCTAAGCTCGGTCATCCAGGTACTAATTATTTATAGCAAAATCTCACAGGTGTATATTTTTTACCCAATGGATTTAATTAAAGAACTCAGCTTTATAGTATAGTTTTTCTAGTGACATATAGTCTAGCTTAATAGTAGGTTTATACTTTCGCCGTGCCACGAAATTCCCGTGATGGAACTAATAAACCAACATGCAAACCAAATTAACGTACTCAATCGACACTTTTTGAAATATGTGCTTTATTTTGAGTTTTTACGTGATGTGGCAAAAAACGTAATTACCCACATTAAAAAAAAAAACTTCACTAATGCCCAACAAACACGAAAATTGAAGTAGGCAAAGCAAAGAATAACCTCAAACTGAATTAAGTAGAATAGGTTGATATCTAGGTATTTTATTTACCTTAAACGTTTGTCTGTCACAATTCAGCGTCAGATTATGTAGGTACCTACCTACTGTTTGCCGCGTAGATACCAAGGAATCTTGCCTGTCTCCTATTAGTTACTGAGGATACTATTATTATAATAAAGAGAGTTTGTTCGAACGCGCTAATGTCAGGAACAGGAGCAAAAATATTTGTACACTATGGTTTATATGGTAGTATCCCTAGATACATCTACCCTTTATCGAATGCTATACATATCATCAAGCTTCTACGCAAGGGAACGGCTAATTAATTTTAACGTAGGACCGGCCGGAAGGCCGTATCTAGTAAGTGTCTACATTCTAGTTGGACTCCATTTGCCAAACAATAACGAAACAATGCCATTTAAAGCATTCGTATTCCGTTACAGTACTTATTAATATATCATCATGCCGAGTCTGACGGAGTAGGCAGGGAGTAGAGTGCCAGTATTCTGTCTGTTCTGTTCTGTCTAGTATTACAAACCTCTTTAATTTTCAAACATCGTGAGAAAGCAATATACCAGTGCATGCCACCGTTAAAGAAGAAGTCAAAGGCGTACACATAAGTAATCGTGCTTGAGAAAAGCCAATGAACTTCTCATCTGTCGCGTTGACACCTAAATAATATATAGGAACGGCTTGACCGCATTAAAAATATTTCATATTTATACTACCTATTGAACTTGACCAGAGAAAAACTACGTTCCAAATACCCAAATCGGACACTCATGGGTGGAAACGTCCAGAGTACTCGAAACCGGCGCGCGCTGTGAAGAGACTGATGAGTGTGAAGCGAAGGAGGTATGTACATACCTCCTTTCATGTAAGTGCATCGAAACCTGGCGCTCTACTCTCTCTGCCACCCCGCGAGGGACTCGGCGTGATGTATTGATATATTTAACTGAACCAATACTTCAGATACACATACATACCACGTTTCTTTAGAATTAGTACGGCAACTGAGCGACCAACGAACCCACGGATCCCACGGTAGTTGAAAGTGACACGAAAATATTCCCACGCGGGCGGTTCGTACACAAGAGTCTAAGAAAAACGGTTATAATGAAACTGCCATAATCGTGACCTTGATATTTGTCCACTGGATTAAATTTCGGTCCATTCATCACATTTAGATCAACTTAAAGATAATTTTAAGTAGAATGAGAAATGAGTTTGCCTACAGAGTTAACACACGTTCACGTACACGTTCTTAATTTAGAATCATATGAATATAGGAGAAATTGTCACACATGTAGAGTAGAATTACAGGGAAGGGAACTATCCAAGGAAACCTTCCTACGTCAGAGATGAATTTCATAGAAAATTTCGTGTCTTAGTGGCGGCAGCAGAGTCCTAACTCAGTTGAGGCTATGCGGTTTTTTTTCTGGCGACGATATAAATGGAATCACAAAATATTTAGAAGCGGGTCTATCCGTTAATATAATCTGTCTGTACAGAAAATCACAGCCATACAATTACTATGCTCTGTAGTGGTCCTACTGTGAGATTGGTTTCCAGAACTCCGAACTCTAAAGGGAAAACGACGTAGCCCAAGTTATGTCAGTTCGGAGAGCATTAGCTACTACTTACTTCAATGCAATGTCAAGTAGTCTCAGGAGCCTTATATGGCGATACGATATCCTCAACCACTGCAGACGAAACGACCACAACTGTTGCAACACACATCGAAAATCCGTTAGAAGTTCTCAAAAATATATTCAAATACATCGTCGGAAAGGAAGTTCGCGAAGACCCGTTTAATAGCGAAGTCTAAACCCACCTTAACTACTAAACAAGTTACGTATTTCTGGTGTCTGTTTATTGCCATGTTATCTACATCCTCAACCATAAAACTGTAATGAGTATGTTTCATACACTTCGGACTTATCTCCCTTGTTTATAAGGGCAGGTGGCTCACGCACGTTAAACTTGTGAACCCTACGTTGTGATATCCTGTTCCGCATCACCTGGCCTTTACAAACTTTAGTAATAGCATCGCTTTGTCTCGCCCACACTTCAGTCAGTGCTGGTTGCTTGTTCCCGCGTTGTAATTTGTTCTAAATTTAATTTTCAAATACGACAATTGGCGGTCACCCCTCTGCATGTAACATAATTTACGTCAATAAAAAAGTTTTTTTTATCTACACTAGTTTAATTTTCAAAATTAGAACTTTGTTTTGTTACATGTAAATTAACGTTGGAATATACATCGGATCGGAGACATTTAAAAAAAACAAAAAGTTGTATTCTTTCGAATAGAATGAGGTAATTATTTCTTTTAACGTAGGTATCTAATATAATAACAGCTGCCTTGTGTGTGTGTTGTGTTGTTGGGCCAAGACATCGTATTATGACAAATGAAAAGGGAAACCAATAATTTGGCCGCCAATTAAAGCCAACAGGATACAATCACGTATTTAAACGTTTCACTCGCGAACCTTGGCTGGATCGATTGTCAAAGTCGAATGAAACATCGCAACAATGGTGAAAGCAAGACGCGGATTGTCTGAAATAAAATAAATAAAAAAAACAATAATCAAACGGCCATAGACATTGATGTCGCATTACCTACTTTCTTTCGCGCGTCGCTACAGTTCGCGTTATAGTCGCAGGTTCGATCGCCCCTGAAGGCTGATATTTGTGTGATGATCACAAGTTCAAATCGATCGGTAACGTCAAGAGTACGCGAACCCGACGAGCTGTAACGAAGAGACTTAATTAATGGAGGATGAAGCGAAAGAGATTTGTAAATCTAGAGAGAACTGGCGCTTTACCCACACACACACACACACACACACACACACACACACACACACACACACACACACACACACACACTTTCCGCCAGAGATATAGATAGGTGCCAACGTGACAGATGGCGAGTCCATCGCCGTTACTTAAGCACGACTATACATACGCCTTTGAATTGCTTCTCAGACGTATGCAGGTTTCCTCTCCATGTTTTCCTTCACCGTAAAGCTAGTGGTGTGAATAATCTGTTAGATTTTTGTTAGATGTTTAGATTAGACCTTGCGATCTTTGTGGCGAAGGCCGGTATACGGTATTGTCGCAAGAAATGCAATAGAAAATACATATATATATATATATATATGAAACTGACACACATTGATAATGGAACTTGATTCTAACTTCATAATGCCATTAAAAAGGTTTTATGTTGATATGAAAATAATTTAATTATATATATAATGTGCATACAATTTGTTACAATATCAAGGTACGCTGGTCACGGTATTGTTAATTCAGTTTCACGAGTATTTCAAACCGGTGAGCTTGTGCGAAGAGACTGAGGAATGTGGACCAAGCAAAAGAGCTCTGTAAGTCTAGGGAACTGGCGCTATAGGTACTCCCTCTACATACCCCGTGAGGGACTCGGCGTGATAATGTGTGTAGGTATTGTATTTAAATGTTATCCGCTCACTATTTGGAAGTTATTAACGTGAGAATGCACTATATATTCCATTATGACGTAAAAACGCCAATTACAGATATATCCGTTCCGCTTGTAAGTTTCTTACGGTCGTAGTGAATATAAATAAGGTTACAGACTCTTATAAACGGTGTAGGCATTATTTGCATTAGTAGCCGTGGTGGCCGAGTGGTTGCAAAATTGCAAGTACGAATCCCGATTGTACCAATGAGTTTTTCTGAACTTAAATGTATCTAAAATAAAAATATATCTCTGGCCGAAAGTGGGTGTGTGGGTACTACCTATACACCTCTGCCTACCCCTTCGGGGACCCTTGTGGGAAGGCGTGAGGATATATATTAAGTTACTAGTTTAACGGCTGTCTGGTCTGATGGTCACAGATCCTGGCTGCGAATCTTAAGATCGCGGGTTCCATTCCCGCTGAGGGCAGATATTTGTGTGATGAACACAAGTATTTGTTCCTAAGTCTTGGGTGCCTTTATCCGTATTATATCTATCTGTATATAAGCATTTCGTTGTGTAGTTACCATAGTAAACGCTTTGCTTCATTTGGCACCATTTCAATGTATGAGTAATTATTCCAAAGTAGGTACTTATTTATTATTTAGCTTTTTCCTCACGCCTTCCCACAAGGGTCCCCGAAGGGGTAGGCAGAGGTGTATAGGTAATACCCACACACCCACTTTCCACCAGAGGTATATTAGGTGCCAACGTGACAGATGGCGAGTCCATCGCCGTTACTCAAGCACGACTATACATACGCCTTTGAATTGCTTCTCAGACGTATGCAGGTTTCCTCTCGACGTTTTCCTTCACCGTAAAGCTCGTGGTGTGACTAATCACTGTACTTAAGTTCAGAAAAACTCATTGGTACAGTCGGGATTCGAACTTGCGACCTTTGCGTCGCAGGCAACTGCTCGAACCACTCGGCCACCACGGCTTTTTCCAGCGCTACGCTCATAATATATTTTTTTAAGAATTTTCATCCGACAAGAGTCCTTCAACACCACTACCACTTTCGTTCATCCGGTTTTTTGTTCCGGATACTACGGCTTTTATTTCCTGCCGAATTTATTTGCTGGAAGTCCATCTTCAATTTAATATTCTGAAACTCGGCAAGGTCTTTATTGTACCCCAAAAATTATTAGTTGATTTATTTAAGACATGAAAGCGTAACTTATAAACAAAAAACTCACTTTCACTTGAACATATTAGTAAGCATTAATATACACTCATTTTTGACATACATTGTGGCTCTTGTTATTAGCAAAAAATATGTGTGTATAGCCTCGTTCTTTCCTTATCTGTTTTAAAGACAGTGGGCTAGTTGTACATTTAAATGGTACTGTTCTGTGGTAATAGGTACTCTACGTCTCTTCAAAATAAAAACTCTTTGACACACTTATCTCGTGTATATTTTTATTGGAATACAATGACATATAGATGATAATGTTGCTCTTAAATTGTTGTCAGTGTAATTACGCTATAATAGTATAAATTGTTTTGTTGTTGTAAGTGTTGGAAGGGGTAGACCTAGGCGGACGTCTAGACCAAATTAGAGACGTCTTGAAAAAAGACCAGGTCAAGAGTACCCTTCTAGAGTTCATACATGCTCTTCGGCTTATGAAGAGAATAATGAAAGTGGTCGAAGCGAAAGAAGTATGTTAGGATCGTAGCAAGTGAAAAGAAGTGATCTCAGCCTAACCCTACGGGACAGAGGCGTGATTATATGTATGTAATCTACCCTGTGTTAAATTGTTCGTAACGTGATGATGGGCCTAAGTATTTCTTGTCTACAATGTCGCATTGGCTTACACTGTTAAGATATCTAACACAAGCTTTGCTTAACATGGGGCTAGGTCTATTTGTGTGGAATTGTCCCAGGTATTTATTATTATTATGATCTAGTTGAAAGAGAGAAATAAAACAAGACGAAGATATCGTCAATCATCATCACAAACTTCATCATATCATATCATCACGCCGAGGGCCTAACGGGGTAGGCAGTGAGTATAGAGCGCCAGTTCTCTCTAGACTTAGTACCTTTTTGGCTTTGTCTACATTCATCAGTCTCTTCATACATGCTTGTCGGTTTTGAGTACTCTTGACGTGTTCCCGTCCGTGAGCGTCCAATCGATTTGATCTAGGTAGCTGGAACGTGGTCTTCCTCTTCTTGCACACACTTTTGCATCACAAAGATTTATAATATAAAATGGATTCATTAGCATATATTCATGCAAGATTCTGTGACATACATTGATTATGTCATTGCTATTAACCTATGGACGATAGCAATTTATTTATATTCTTGTTATCATTTTTATACGCAGCACGAAGAGGAAATTGAGTGCGCTATTGCACGAGTTAGACATATAATATACCTATTGCATGACTTCCATTTTTAAGGCAAACGGCAGTCAGTCTCGGAACTTTCGGAACGAAATTCAAAAAATGATAGTATCCTCACGCCTGCTCACAAGAGTCCCAAGGGACACACCCACTTTCCGCCAGAGATATATTTTCCTTGCCAACGTGACAGATGGCGAATCCATTGTCTTTACTCCAGCACGACTATACATACGACTTTGAATTTCTTCTCAGACGTATGTAGGTTCCTCACGATGTTTTCCTTCACCGTAAAGCTCGTGGTGTGACGAAATGTAATTCTAACAAAAGTTAAAATTACGCGAGGACCTTATCGAGTTTTAGAGAGGTCTAGACAGTGGTGGATTTGTATAGTTGCATAATCGGGTCGGCTATTCAAATACGTATCTCTATCGTATGGTACCGTACCAATCTCTTAAAATGGGTCATAATCATAATATGACTTAATTTAATTATTTTTCAATGAAACTACAATATCGCGCTCGTGCGGTCAATTCGGCCACTTAACGATTTGTCGAAAAAAATTGTCGTTTTTTTTTTTCGTTTAGACGTTAGGCGATAGGATTGATGATATGATAATACTTTTAGGTACCGTTACGTTTATCAAATAATGATAAAAATAGTAATAAATGCTTCATTCATTTTACTTCGCTGATAAGATCGAATCGATCATGTAGGTACTTAAGTATGACCAGATTGTTAGGATTTTTATAACATAATAACAAAACCAAAGATAGCTTGCGTGTCCTTAGTCTTACGGAAACATCCGGAATTTATATATTTTAATTATATATAAATACATGCTTTTACTTCTACTCTCTCTGCCCACCCTGTGAGGAACTTCTCCACGAAGACGCGCCCCACTATTCTTCCTCATAGTTTATACCTAGTATAAGTGTGAAACCTTCCACTTTTCTTTGAGTATTGTCGGTACACACTGATTACCTATGTGTGCACACGCACACTACAATTAATAGAGTCGGCCATACTCCCCGCATCCCGCGACACCCTCTACTAGAAATTGGTGGGACGCGCTTCGTGGAAATCATTATCTGTATGTGTCATACTTTTATGGTATGACAGATGTCACGACTAGAAAACGAATAGATACAGATAATAGACGCATAGCTGGAAGAGGACTCAATCAATACAAAAATGATTGCGTTAAATGCAAAAATTAATTAATTTCTTAAGTATTTAATTAAGTACTTAATTAAAAATTAATAAATTAAAACTAATTTCTGTAGACTGCGATAATGGTCAGTTGCTTAGTACCAGCAGATACTATTTACAAATCAAGCGAGTTTAGGCTCTCGTGTTTGCCGTCACGACTCTTAATTAAATGAACAATGAAGATAATTCAGCAGGTGACATGCCGGCACTCTTGTTTTACGATGCAGGAGGATGTAACTAATATAAAGTTCAACGACCGTACTGTTGCGGGTACCTGAAAATACGTTTGCATGAATGGGGACTCTGGTCAATACAAATACATAAATAAAATTGGTTTGCCAGTTTGTAATATTAAAATAACCGCTTTAATTCTAAATGCATATGGATATATACACGGACATACCTACCTATACCAAAATAGCTTTTTTTTTTACCATTTTTGCCTGTCTGTCTGTTTGTTTCGGCTAATCTCTGAAACAGCTGGACCGATTATGACGGGACTTTCACTGGCAGGGACTTGGGTACTCTATCTAACAATTATTTTTTTGTTAAATTCTACGCGGACGAAGTCGCGGGCACAGCCAGTTTAGTAATAAAGATAAAGTGGTGTCGGACCTCTGACTTATACCGATGCATTTAACAGTTGTTTTAAATATCAATTTGTCTAGAACGACTACTTGCAGTTGTTTTTCTATGTGAATGGCTATTTACATAAACCGACAGTTATATCAACTTTCCCGTTTACTTGTCTCGGTTTTATGAACTACCTTCTTACTCTTACATACATACATATCATCACGCCGAGTCTCTAACGTCCCTGTCCCATACTTACTTATATATATACATTTCCGATTAACATATCATCTATACATATATAATAAAGATGTAACGGATCGCTGTATGTACATGGAAGATATATGAGAAAAAATATGACAAGCAGCACCCAAAACAATGATTGTTAGAATTTTTGTCTGTGTGTCTGTGCGTTTATGCATGAGTTACGAAAGTCACAGCCGGAGGATCCAAAGAAAAGCCAACCTACTCTAAATTATTTAATAAAATTACTGTTACAACTACATTCTAACCATTCTAGGTCTGAATGCTACCGATGTAAGGTTAACGATGAAAAACTTATGAAATAAAGATTATTTAAGTACAGCTACAACTAAGGAATTTGTCCGCTGAAGTTCCTCCGAAATCACGGTGCCAGGTGCATTTGCGCTAAACATGAAATCGCTGACTCAGCGCCAGGTGCATTTGTGTGGAAACACTGGTTTCTTGAGAACCAGGGAACGGGTGGTCTCCATGTCCACTCTTCGTCAGCGAACATCGTGTGAGGCGATGGCGTAACACACACTTATCACAGAAATGGTTTATCCGATTTAGATGTGGTTTTCAATAATATAATGTGGTAAGCTTTTCGCAACATATGTAAAATAAAAGTCGCGGGCACAGATTATTGTGATACTAGAGCACAATAATTTTATCAGAATTCGCAATATTCCTTATAAATTCAACATCAATTCAAGGATCAGTCAGTCTAAAAACCTCTGCTGCTTGACTATGGAACATGATCTCGTCTGGCGGCCGGCTACCCAAGAGGCCCCTATATAGAGCCCGGTTTGTTCTAGACCCCCTGTGAGGTCCCGCGTTCCGTACTAACTACGTGACATAGGGATTGGAGTGCAAAAATTTGAAGTACAAACTGTATATAAACTATATGATACTTATACTAGATGACTATTAACTTTCTTTCGGGTCATTTTTGTTTTTTAGGTTAACTCCAAGTATCTAACTAAAATTACGTTCTTGAAACTCACCAACAAAGCACTAGACCAGGAGAATACGTTTCATACATATCATGCAGTCCCTCATGGGGTAGATGATCGATCTATCTGTCTATCGCATCCACGTGGGCGATTCTTCCACATTTATCTCTTCTCTCTTCGGTCTCCTTACACATGCTCAATGAACTACGAGTATTCTTTACATTTCTGTTTTCAGACCCGTTTCATTTGTTTTTAAATTATCTAATATTCAAAGTTCTAATTTCTTTTGTTCTCGAATCCTCACTACTTATGCCCATAATACCCTTGAATGATGAAAACGAGATTTCCTTTTCTCCTTATTTTCCCAAGCACGGATTATTATAATCATAACAATGTTAAGCAAATATGTACCTTAAGTCGCAATTGTAATGCTCTTGTTTACTTTGAGTCATACTATCCCGAGAACACGTATGTTTCTCATACAAATTTCAAACACAAAGACGAGAAAGCCGTTGCATTAAGATGTAAATTTTTGCAAACACTGTGGTGCTTCAAATTACTTAATATTCCAAATGCATCGTCCCACACATTTTTAGAAATCAATAACATGCAAAACAAGACAGAGTTTGACGTCATCAGCATACGAATCTGGAATGAGGTAGCAATGATTGCTTGCTAACCCAATTTAGGCTATTAAGGAACCTAGAATGATGACTCTGAATTGGACAACTTCACATCAGATAATAAAGTCGCTATGGTCTAGAAAAATAATAAACATGGAACAACTTCCCGTGGTGCCAGAGTGAGTTCGAGTTGCCTACAACAAAAAGATTTCTAGTTCGAATCGTGACTGTACCAATGAGTTTTTCACGACGAGCTTTATGGTGAAGGAAAAGTATCGAGAGGAAACCTGTATACGTTTGAGAAAAAAATCTGAGACGTACGTATGTATATCTCAAACGGGATGGACTCGCCATCGCCACGTTGGCACCTAAAATGACATATTTTAGGCGATAAGTGGTTGTGTGGGACCTACACACCTATGCTTACCATTGT
Organism: Drepana arcuata; assembly: GCA_016069955.1. Taxonomy (NCBI): domain Eukaryota; kingdom Metazoa; phylum Arthropoda; class Insecta; order Lepidoptera; family Drepanidae; genus Drepana; species Drepana arcuata. The sequence continues at coordinate 32,328 of JACCPG010006806.1, read as the reverse complement.
AGAAAGGCGTGAAGATGTGAACAAGAAACTGAATAGACTACAACCAAAGGTTTGGCTATAGCTGTGATGTGTAAAATATAGGGTAATATGGGTCAGTTATGTTGAACTAAACAGAGCTTATCTCACGCCTTCCCATAAGGGTCCCCGAAGGGGTGGGCAGAGGTGTATAGGTAATACCCACACACCCACTTTCCGCCAGAGATATATTTTAGGTGCCAACGTGACAGATGGCGAGTCCATCGCCGTTACTCAAGCACGACACATACGCCTTTTGAATTTCTTCTCAGACGTATGCAGGTTTCCTCTGGATGTTTTCCTTCACCGTAAAGCTCGTGGTGTTACTAATCACTCTACTTAAGTTCAGAAAAACTCATTGGTACAGTCGGGATTCGAACTTGCGACCTTTGCGTCGCAGGCAACTGCTCGAACCACTCGGCAACCACGGCTTATCTGTAACATTCTATATCCAGTATACAGCATACAGTTACTTATTTTAAGTAAGCTTTGGATCAATATGTCTGAAGTATGTCAGTCTAGACTTAGATATAGATCCGGTCTATCTCGAGCAGATTCCTATTAACTCTGATGTAAAAAATGCGACGGTTTTAGAGCATAGTTATTTTGTTGAGCACGCATAAATTATTTATTGTAGGTAATTCGGCTGTCTATTGGTTACATATCGTTATAATGTAAGCAATTTGTATTTTAGCTGCTCTCATAAGTATGTGTAGTAGGTCAGAATTTTCTTGACCCTATCAGTAAAAGAACCCTGTTTGGATTTAGTTTCGACTCTAAATATGACAAAGACTACGAAACAAAGGACTCGTGATTATATTACTCAAATGTTTTTTAAATGAATTGAAACCATAACCTAATTCTTGACTCGGTAAAGTTAATAATATGATCATGTTCTTATTGCAAAGTTCATTGTTTGAACAAGAAATTCTTTTACGTGTAGAAGCTGTGTCTGACTCAGGCAACTCAGAGGTTACAGGTTCAAGGTCGTCACTGCCATGTTTGTTTAATGCGCGTGAAGATGGTACTACGGTGATAACACGCAACGTTGTAATCCTCACACACCTCACCACACCGTTGTAATCTTCGAAACACTGAAAATTCCTAGGAAAATGCGTGTGAGGGACAAAGTTGTGTTCCTAAGTTTAATAAAGTTAGCACTGTCTACGAGTTGCATAGTCCTTTCCTTATAAATGTATTCTATAAATATCGCGGTCGATGAAGTTATAAGTTACTGCGATACCCACGTCATACTTAGGCAAACATTACGTGGGCCCAATGAAAATCAGCCTTCTCTGCTCGCCTTGCTCTCAATTACCCCCGCACTGCACCACCCTATGACGTCAACACGATATAAACTCATTTAGCTGGATCCAACGTCATACATACAATGAGTTTACATGGGTCTACATTCATTTATTAATGGCCAAGTCGTTCTAACCGTCATCTGACATGTAAAGGTTAGAAGACAAAGACGGAGACGGCATCTGAATATATGTCCAGCGAAAAGAGGGAATGCGCGAAGGGGGAAGGGGAAGGGGAAACTTGTTATTTTTTTTTATGCTACAAGAGTAGCAAACAAGCATACGGCCCACCCGATGGAAAACGGCTACCGCAGCCTATTTACGCTTACAATACGAAAGTATCACTTGCGCGTTGCCACTCTGTGTTCGGAGAGTCGTACTGTGGCAGCATAATGGGACTAATCCCTCTGCTGCCAATACAAAGTGGATGATGAGTGCCAATACAAATGGAAGCCTTATTCACCGCGTAGGAACACAACACAAAAAACTGTGTTATTTGGCTACTGGCCACTCTATAAGTATTGTTTATTACATTCATAGTCTAGATTTTGTTTACCTACGACGTTGTTAACTACTTACGTTTCTAAATGTTTGCCTAATGGCACGAGAACCTCCAAATAGGCTCATGTCTATTCAACAGTACTCGAGTTAAGGTCAAAACTAAATATTTTACAAGAGCAGTTAACACGTAATGCAAATTGGCTTATATCTACATAAAACAACGATTAGCGTGTACCTAATACTAATAAGGTTTTTAAATTTAAAAAGTTTAACTAAAGCAACACGGCTATTGCAAGAAGTACCTGAATATGTATAATTTAATCAGGCAACTTAAGAATGTTTTTTTTATTTACATTGGTGGTAACCATGCATGCTGTCTGCCTGATGGTAGGCGGTTACCGACGCCTATGGCCGCTTGCAACACCAGAGGTATTGCTCGCGAACTGACGACCCTGCAGGAATCTTTCTCTCCGAGTAAAACCTCAACGGGGAGCTCATTCAAAATCAAAATCACAATCTTTTTATTTCACATAGCTTATAAAACGTCGAAAAATAAGCACACAGCCTTCGAATTCGCGGTAACTCTTTTGTAACCGCGCAGTGCGAGACCTTTGTGAATGAATTCCCTGTCGATGGCGAGTGGTGGATTAAAATTTCTTTTTTCTTTTTAAATCCCCGTAAAGTTTTTTTTATTTGTTGGTTTTTTCCTTGTGGAAAATGTCCTATGTTCTTATCCACAAATGAGTAAGCTTAAGTAATTTAAAGTTATTTTTTACACACTTGGTAAAACATCACTTTAAAATCTTTCTCTGTGCCAAATACTATCAAATTCCGTTCCTTTTCAGACGACTTCATAAATTTGAGCTTTTGTGTAATATTCATAGGATTCTTTACGTCATACATAACCCCTGAACTGCCCCTTCGCCCCACAAAGTTACCAAAAGCAACATTCCTACTGTTATATTATGTACTGGAAAGAACACTCTTACAAATATATTGCCTTGATCACAATGCCCAACCACCACGCTAAGTTCAATAAATACCTTTGAGTAGTTGGATGTATTCCAAGTTCCAAGCCGGCTCTGGCCTGGATAAAAAGGTTTTATTCCGGAACTGCACGTACAAACAGTTGAACTGGGTCATATGTTTTCTAAAGCTATTGGAAAGAGGATAATTTTTAGGCTCTCACATTGTAAACGTATGCTATTAACATTATAAATCCGAATGTTTGCGAAATACGAAAAGAAATTAGATGAAATTTGACAAAGAGATTGATTATTAGCTGGAATAACATATAGGATATAGCTCAATCGAGGATAAAAATTACCAATGAATTTAAATTTTACGTGGTTCAAACTACGGGTCACTGTTAGTATTAAAATAAGAATACTTGTAACTTATAAAAGCCTAAAGCAGTTTCAATAGATGAACTGAACGATGAAGCTACTCTAAAAGTAGGTACATTTAGTGTTCATATCTCGTGGCTGCAGAGATTCGGTCACACTTATTTTGCCTATTTGTGTGATTAACACGAAATTCTAGTTCTCGTAGATTGGGTTATATTTACTTTGACTTAAATATGTGTTCCATACATTATGTCTCCATGATTCTGCGTGGATTGGTGATGACGGAAAGCGAACATGTGGTTTTCTGACCTATCTCTCCTATATTCAAAGATTTAATGCGCAGTGCAGGTGACACATATGATGGTGTACCAACCGAATACAAAGAAACCTGAGCACCGAAATAAGTTAATACACAGTAATATATGCGGAAATAATCCTCCAAAGTAAGCCTTATTAGGAACTGCCATGGCTTCTGGTTATGATACAAATTTATAATAAAAATTTCCGGGGTTGTGGGCTTATCACAACCCCGGAAATTTTATCCTCTTTGATTCATTTACTGTATGAGAGAAGAAGAAATAGAATAGGAACAGTTCTCTTATGGACCTTCCTCGACGGTTCTATTTGAATATATATCATTAGGTAGGGTTGGCAGAGGTGCTTAGTTTACTAACTAAACAGGCAGAGGGCAGAGTGGGCAGAGGTGCCCACCCCCACTATTCGCCGGTGATGTTTTTAAGGTGCCAACGTGTCAGAACACACAACTAAGCATATGTCTCTGAATGTCTTCTCAAACGTATCCTCATAGCTTTTCTTGCAAGGTTTTCGTCACCGCTAAACTCCTGGGAAGTGACTAATCATGGTGCTTAAGCTGAAAATCTCATAGGTACAGTCGGGATTCGTACCTACTTGCAATAATTGTGTTGCAGGCGTCTGCTCGAACCACTGGGCCCCCACGGCTCTTTATAAGCAGTAAGCCATTTATATATATGTAGGTAAGTTATGATGATTAGATTCAGAGCTCAATTAGAGTCGCGGTGGCCGAGTGGCTTAAGTACTTGCCTGTAAACCTAAGATTGCGGGCAATAAGTTATCCGAATTTAAGTACAGTGATTTATCACATCACGAGCTTTACGGTGATATCAAACACTAAATTTACGACATTTGAGTAGATATATAACGGTGTATGCAAAAATGTACCTACTTGACAGGCGGTGTTAGTACTAGAGTAAATAAGGCTCTATCTTCTTCAGAGATAGACTATTAGCCGAATCAACATATGCCACACGTTTTGTTCCAGAATCTTCTGATAAAATCAAAATGTATGCGAGAGAAACAGCGAAGTTTATCTTGTATGTAAAAATAATAATAATAGATCTAAGTAGTTGGAACTTGGAACGTGGTCTCTGCTTCTTCCACACACTTTCGCATTAAATATGTGGCTATTTTTTAACTCTACCAAGTATTAGCATTGATGATTAAACTTTCAACTATATACGTATATAGAAGGCAATGAAACTATTATTGTATATTAACGTTACTAACGGCAAGCAAGGAACAAACCGCTATTTTCAGTTTATTCAACATTACGCTGTCAAGTCACGAATGTCATGATATTGAAATCAAACACGCATACCTCGCCTCTACTGAATAATGTCATCACTAAATAAATGGACGCATCTACTATTTGCACCAATTATAATTATGTTTGTATACCATACCATCCACGAAGACGTGCCCCACTATTCTTCCCGATAGTTTATAGTGTAAGTGTGCTGTGCAACCTTCCACTAATTATTTACATATTATGGTGATAATTTCAGAAGGAAATATTTACAACTGTCTACGAATGCGTCAGGACATCTTAACGCAGGAACTTTACACTAAACAGTGCCGTGTGGCTGTAAACTTCTGTAAAGAGGGGAGTCTGACAACTAAGATTCCGAACGGGAGATCCGAGGGTACGTAAAAAAAGACCATGTATTTGCACGGCCCGTTCGTGATCAGCATAGAAAGTGTTACGGTCCAGAGCTCCCACTAGATTCGTGACGGAGTGAATGAAAAACATGTAAATAAATATCAGCGTGTACGCCGCATGATTACTGGGCATTATTGCATCAAAGAACTAAAAGAAAGCTCGCTTTTGTTATTTGCATCGTGGTCACGGTCGGCCGATCGACTCGGTTTCACATCACATAATATTACCGCTTCTCTGCGGCATAATGAGATATCTGTTACTAGCTGCGCGTTGTTACAATTTAACGCAGTATCTATGATCCCTCATGGAACAATAGTTATGGAGATGACATTAAAAAAATCTTTATCAGAGCCGTGGTGGCCGAGTGGTTCGAGCAGTTGCCTGCGACGCAAAGGTCGCAAGTTCGAATCCCGACTGTACCAATGAGTTTTTCTGAACTTAAGTACAGTGATTAGTCACACCACGAGCGGTGAAGGAAAACATCGAGAGGAAACCTGCATACGTCTGAGAAGAAATTCAAAGGCGTATGTATAGTCGTGCTTGAGTAACGGCGATGGACTCGCCATCTGTCACGTTGGCACCTAATATACCTCTGGCGGAAAGTGGGTGTGTGGGTATTACCTATACACCTCTGCCTACCCCTTCGGGGACCCTTGTGGGAAGGCGTGAGGATATATTATATTATTTTATTTGATTTAACTATCTATAATATCAATTCATAAAGAGAGAACTGGCGCTTAACTGTCTGTCTACCGTGAGATAGATATAGATAGTGTCATCCACGAAGACGCGCCCTACCAATTCTAGTCGAGGGAGTCGCGGGGTACGGCGAGTATGCCCCGAGTTTATTAATTGTAGTGTGCGTGTGCACTCATAGGTAATCAGCGTGTACCGATAATACTCAAACATTAGTGGAAGGTTGCACACTTACACTGTAAACTAAAATTTAAGATTTAATATAGTTTTCATAATAAATTGAATACTGTAAACCTTAGAACTCCATAAAATACATGTAACTGCTGCAGAAGAGCTGAATTTCTTAATACAAGCAATTACTTGCTTAAAAGGAGACTCAAAACCCTGAATTGTAAACCTAATTATAAGTTACTGAAATAAATTATTATTATTATTATTATTAATATAAACTATAGGGAAGAAGGGCGCGTCTTCGTGGATTGCACTATCTAATTATCTATAGATAAATACATACATGTACGTATAACGTATGTAAGGAGTCCATTAGCTTTATTCATACCTGCAAATATTCTCATAATCATGTATTTATACTTACTTGTTGCGGAATCCCATTTGCTTCAAATTACCCGTGACATTATCGGTCGAAGAGAAATGGCGCCAGGGATCCAGACGCCGTCTCTACGTATACATATATGTATTATGGGACGATATATAACCAGCGTAACCAGGGTTCGGGGTTTGAGATATTCTTTCGAGACTTTATTCGTTTTAACCGACTTCAAGAAGGAGGTTCTCAATGCGATTGTTTTTTTTTATTACGCTAAGATTTATGATTTACGTGATTTTAATTTAGTTCAGTATTCGTTTATTTGAAATTGATCTTGTATTAATTATTACCTGTCCCGCCCAGCTTCGCCTGCGTGAAAAAGTAAAAAAAGTTGGGTTTCATAAAATCCGTTCTTAGCTGACCTCTCAAAGTCATATATATATATAATATATATAGGAGATCCCATTTTTTAACTCACTCATCACGAAATCTCAGGAAGTGTAAGGCCGATTGACTTTGAGAGGTCAGCTAAGAACGGATTTTATGAAACTCAACTTTTTTTACTTTTTCACACAGGCGAAGCTGGGCGGGACAGCTAATAATTAATCTCATATATATATATATATATATATATATATATATATAGATTATTCTGAATGTTTTACTTAGTACATTAATGTCCTCTGGAGGTGGGCGTTATCATCCGCGACACTGTTTTTAACTTCTGCGAATGTTATCGTTATGTTTATTTTAGTGCCGAAATAATGTTACGAAATAAAAATTTATTTAATTATTATGATTAGTTGCCGACTAGTTGCCGTTTGGACTATACCTACATAGGAAGTACCTTAAAGACATACAATTCTGTATAGGATGTCGTCATCACATCACCTTCCCACAAGGGGTAGGTAGTAGGTAGTCAGAGGTGTAACAACACCCATTGCGGATATATTTAGGTGCCAATGTGCCTAATGGCGAGTCCGTCGTCAAAATCAAAATCTTTTTATTTCACATAGGCCCAGGTGGGCACTTATAAAACGTCAAAAAGAAGAAGCATCGTTTCTAAAGCCCTATGCATACACACACGTCTTGTTGCCTCGCTGTTTTTCTTCACCGAGAATAAATAAACTACGAAGTGCAGGCTGCGGGAGTTAGAAACTGCAATGTTTGTTTCGCAAGCGACTTGTCAAGCCACCCGGCCACGACGGAGCGATAATAAAATGCATGCTGTGAATATTTAATGGTAAAGTTCAATTAATAATTGATAGTTTATCATTCAATTATATTATATCGCTTTTACAAGGTCGAGTTTGTTTAAGTACTCGATAATTGGGTTAAGATATAGACAATTCATGTGTTGAATTTTTTTTTATTTACAGTACATACTGATAAGGTACGAGTTGTTAGGTCTAATTGGATTTGGTTTATCTGTGTGTGGATTTTGACATAATCTTTGGTGTATTGACATTCCGTTTCTTTGCTTATTGTGATAAGTGAGATGTATTACGTACATATTTGTTTTTGATTTGATCGGGTGTTACTCTGAAATGCGTATTTATATGGGAATGTTGCCCGCTATTTCTTCTGTGAAAAATTGCTTAGTACTTTATTAGTTAGAAATGATGGGTCTCACCTACTTAATGATTTCCTTCACCGGTAAAGCTATGATAAAATCAAAATCAATCAAAATCAAAATCTTTTTATTTCACATAGGCCCAGGTGGGCACTTATAAAACGTCGAAAAAGATGCACGGTTCGGGTTGGTCGCTTCCATGGAGAAGAACCGGCAAGAAACTCCATGGTTACTCTATATATAAAAATGTTTTGTCATAGTGATGTAAATAATGATTTGTGTAAAAGAAAGAAAGAAATCCCAACCCCAGTGTTAATACGCTATCGATTGGTACAGTCATGGGACATTTCCACATAAATTCATAAAAGGAACGTGCAATGTCAAGACTGGACCCTGACCGGACATTGGTCAGTTGTGTTGCAGAGGTTAAAGACCCGCGATCCCCACCCGGAGATTGGTGGATTACGCGCCTGCGCCCGAATGGCGCGGGAATCGTGTTTTGAATTTAAGTCCTAGACGTGACTGGCTTAATTTAGGATTAATCGTTCATTAATGTAACGTTACTTGAATTCATGATATTACATTTAGTATGTATTTATATTTTCATCAACAATTTATTAATAAGTTAAGTATATTGATATTAATAAAGCAGACATATTACCACGTCACAAGAATTTTAAGAATTCTCTTGATTTTTTCTTGACATTGTTTTATGTTTTAACAAACTTTCAATTTGCATATAACATTAAAAATATCTAAAGAAAACCAGGCGCTTAGAGCTATTGAAGTAAAATCAAAAAAGCCTGCAAAATAAAGATTGCAAATTTGAATCCCGACTGTACTGTACTATTGAGTTTTTCTGAACTTATATCGGCCACCACGGCTTATTTCTGAACTTAAATAGAAGAATTAGAACTTAGTCGCATCACGGGATTTACGGTGAAGGAAAACATCGAGAGGAAACCTGCATACGTTACACCTGGCACCATGAAGTGTAAAAAGTACCTCGGGCGAAAAGAGGTTGTGTGGGTACTACCTACAAACTTCTGTCTACCTCTTCGGGGCACCTTGTGGGAGTGAAGATATATTTTATTATAACCAACCTAACTCCCTGACTCGCGAACGAGGTTTGTCCTAATCCGGGGTCCACAGCTCTTAGGAGGTACCATGAGATGTTTGCTTAGCACCCGGCTGAAGGCAGTACCTACCTTAAGTTTCCGCAACTGACTGACCACGTACTTGAAACTGTCACTTCGAGTTGTCAGCTGCCAGCCTTTATGTTTGATGGAACCAAATGAAAGTGACGTGGTTCCATAAACAATACTCTCTACTCTCTCCATCCACTCCAAAAGGAAACCGACATAAATATATCTGTTTATTAGGCTTAACAGCAGCAAAGTGGTGAACGGCAACCATACATTCTATGGTTCATAGACCTCTTGTAATTGGATGTAATAGTCTCTGTCTTTCCTCTATTGTTTATTGCCTTTGTAATGAGGAGCTACCTATTTATTCAATTGTTTTAATGAGCGTTAAGTAAGGAGTCGGTATTTTAGACGTTTGAATGTTATATTAGTGATGTCACTAGTGAAGGTCAGATACTGAACGTCATAGTGGTAGGGATAAGTACGTTTGAAAGACGTCTTCATTTTTACAAAAGAAGTGCGCATATACATTAGTAAAAAAAAATGTTAGTGAGCCGTGGTGGCCGAGTGGTTCGAGCAGTTGCCTGCGACACAAAGATCGCAAGTTCGAATCCCGACTGTACCAATGAGATTTTCTGAACTTAAGTACAGTGATTAGTCACACCACGAGCGTTGCGGTGAAAGAAAACATCGAGAGGAAACCGGCATACGTTTGAGAAGTAATTCAAAGGCATATGCTTAGTCGTGCCTGAGTAACGGCGACGGACTCGCCATCTGTCAGGTTGGCACCTAAAATATATCTCTGGCGGAAAGGGGGTGTGTGGGTATTACCTACCCCTTCGGGGACCCTTATGGGACGGCGTGAGGATATTTATAAAAATATGTTATCTAATATACTGCTTCATGCCTCCCCACAATGGTACTGTAGGTAGGTGTGTCAACACCATCTTTTTCCTCGAGATATGTTTAATCTTTTTCTCGAGCACCACTTACATATATACCCTCACGCCTTCCCACAAGGGTTCCCGCCCCTAAATAATATTTAAATAAAATTACCAGTCCAGCCCAGCTCCCTTGCTCGCGATCCAGCAACGCCCTAAGCCGAGGTTCATACCCCACAGGGGGTGCCCAGCTGTGTTGCTTAAAAATAAAGTGCCTGGCTGGAGGCCTAGGTCTCGCCATTGACCGGTTAAGTAGCAAAAGTTCCCGGAACTCACGCTACGAGAGACAATACAAAAAAAAAACCCACAAGGGTCCCCGAAGTGTAGGCAGAGGTGTATAGGTAGGACACACTCACCTACTTTGTGAGCGACTCAGCGTGATGATAATATGTATGTATGTATGCATGTACACTACCTGCTAAGCATATTTCCTATAGGCAGCAGCCCTGGTGCTAATTAGTCTACTTTGGCCTTCCTCGCTATCCATATATGGTGTTTATTTTTCTGTGCTACTTGCCCAAACAAGTTTTGTATGAATATATTATATTGGCATCCATTTCCTGTTCTGCAGTCGCAGACCGCATCAAAAGCTGGAGGCTTCAAGATGCGGCTATTAGAGACAGATATCAAGAAAGGGTAACTGAACAGCTAGCTTGTCCATCGAAAGATGTGTTTGAGAGTATCGATGTTTGTTGGCAGTTCCTTAAGTCCAGCATATTATGCGCCGCGAAAGAGGTGTGTGGCATTTCGAAAGGGCGGACAACCAAAAATGGCGATGGTTGGTGGGATGATGAAGTGAAAGAAGAAGTTAAAAAGAAGAAGGATGCAAGGCAAGACATTTTGGCTATGTCCAGCTCAAGTGAGAGTATGAAAGAAAAGATGAAAGAAAAATACCGCCTGCAAAAAAATCGTACGAAAGAGATAATAGCTCAGAAGCGTGAGAGGTTCCAAATGACTGTAGACGAAAAACTGTCACAGAATTTCAAGGACAATGCAAAACTTTTTTGGAGGGAAGTTAAGAAGTCCAGAAATTGTGTTACAGCTAGTAGTAGGATGAATGTGATTTTCTCGAAGGACAATAACATACTGACTGACAAAACAGACGTCCTCAGGCGATGGAGTGAATTTTACAAAGATATGTATGATGATGATGCCACTGATCTACTCACAGAGCTGCCTCCAACAGAATCTGTCGAGGATCCTATAGCGGATAAAATAAGTATGGGAGAGATTGTAAGTGCGATAAGAAGTCTGAAATGTGGAAAAGCTGCGGGAATAGATGGGATTACGGCTGAGATGATCAAGTACGGTGGACCAGCGGTCTGGGACGTCATCTATTTGCTATGCAATCTTTGCTGGGAAAAGGGTGATGTTCCGGACGACTGGAGGCGAGCAGTCATCGTGCCTTTCTATAAAGGAAAGGGATCACGATTGGACTGCTCAAACTACAGAGCCATCAGCTTGGTCAGCTTAGCTAGTAAAGTGTATACGAAGATCCTGATGATAAGAATGCAAGAGCGATCCGAAAGATTTCTCTGGGAATCCCAAGGTGGATTTAGACCAGGAAGAGGATGTATGGATCAAACCTTCTCGCTTCGCGGAATCGCGGAAAAGTTTTTGGATATTAACCAAAGGGTTTTCTGCGCTTTCGTCGACTTGGAGAAGGCATTTGATAGAGTCGTACGAAAGGAACTCTGGGACGTGTTGCCTGGATATGGAGTGAGCAGTTCCCTACTGCATGCCGTGAAATCACTCTATAGCGATAGCGGGGCGTGCGTTAGGGTTAATGGTGAGATGTCACCCTGGTTTGATGTGAAGTCGGGGGTCAAACAAGGGTGTATCATGTCTGCCTGGCTGTTCATTATATATCTAGATAACTGTCTGAGAGCACTAAGAACGAACGGATGTGGAGTGAAAATGGGAAACTTAGTGGTCAACTGCCTATTATACGCCGATGACGCGGTTTTACTGGCGTCATCAGAGGGCGAACTGCAGTCACTAGTTACCATAATGAAAGCAGAATGTGAAAAGAAGGGGCTGCGCCTAAACGCTGGCAAGACTAAGGTTCTGGTATTCGAAAGAGATGAACAAGTGACCGAGGGTGCTATATCGGTAAATGGGCAAATTCTAGAGCAAGTGAATGAATTTGTATATCTTGGAAGCATGTTCACACGAGATGGAAAGTATGAAAAAGATATTGAAAGAAGGATAACTGCCGGAAATAAGGTGAATGGAGCCATGTCGGCGTTGATGGGCAGTAAAAGTCTGAGCAAGAATGCTCGAGTTGCTGTCCACAACGCGATATTGGTACCTACCTTATTGTATGGCAGCGAATCCTGGGTATGTCAGAGGAAGTATGAAAATAGCTTGAATGCAGTCGAGATGCGATCTCTTCGAAAAATGTGCGGCGTAACGATATTAGATCGAATCCGCAATGAAGAGATTCGCAAATCAACTGGCGTGAATGAGGGCGTGATTGTAAAGATGAAGAAAGGCATGTTACGTTGGTTTGGACACATAGAAAGGATGAGTGAAGAAAGATTGACGAAACAGATATACAAAGCAAAAGTGTGCAAGAAGAGGCAGAGGAAGGCCACGTTCCAACTACCTGGATCAAATAGATCGGACTCTGAAGGACGGGAACGTTAAGAGTACTCGAAACCGACGAGCATGTATAAAGAGACTGATGAATGTGGACGAAGCGAAAGAGGTATGTAAGTCTAGAGAGAACTGGCGCTCTATACTCTCTGCCTACCCTGTTAGGGACTTGGCGTGATGATATGATATGATGATGATGATGATAATAATTTGGACGATACACACTGATAATGTATAACAAATTAACTTATCTTCATTTTATGCTCACAACTGAATCCGGACTATTTACAGAAAATCTATAATCACCATAAATTCGTATATTGTAACTTTAAATTAAAATTAGTTTGCTGCACCATTACAACAGTAAAATTGCTCATGAAACGTTAACATCGAACAAAATCCCAAACAAAGCGCTACTAAACCATACAAATGACGGAAATTAAAGAAACTTAACATCTGCTTCAATTACTCGAGTTAATATATTTTTAACTAAACAGTTTAATAAAAACCAATACATCCCTGAGAAAGTTAAAAAAACGCATCCGTCCGACTACGAACGTGCGTCTCAGGTACTGCGTGCGTTTCCATTATCAACAGACGCGTTTGATACCTTTAATTAGCAGAAACCATTTATCAAGCGAATTGGATTTCGTAATCTGGTTGGGCATTCAGATTGAAAATCAAAATATTCTTCACCGAGAATGGGAGTGATTAACGATGTTATGTCACTGGACCCTCCCTCGTCAAGCCACGATGTCCAAGTCATGCAGTATAATAGCAATATTGTAACGCCGCGGCGTCAAGTAAATTACCTCCGCAGTAATTAACCGTTATTACGTAATATATTTAAGTTATACAATGTACCCGCCGCTTTAAATGTCATAAAGATATTTATAACGAGTACTGTCTGCGTTAAGTGACTGCTAAAGTACTACTCACTTAGAACAATGTTCTTGAACTAATTTAAGGGCGTATAGGTTTATCTATGCTATTGAATTGTTGTTTTAACTAGCTTCGTCTTCTGCAATTGTTTATTTACAATTAACAAGGTTGAATAAATAAAATCCTCCTTTTACAAATCTTTTAAAAATCACGTTTTACGTTATATTCTTAACCATTCTAATCACAAAAAGTTTTGAATAACAATTTATTGTAGTACATATTTTATTATCGGTTTCTGAAGCATTCCAGTGAGAAGTGGCTAATCAGTATTCCATACTACAATAACACTTATGAGGCAAAACGAGCAATATTCAATTCAACAAAACAGTAGATAGGAATTAGATCACGTCCAATTAAGAGGTTTTGAACGTGGACTTTTGGAGTATGAATCAATCAATGATATCTACGTAAATAAAGATAATTGTTTGTATGCTCGTTCTCTATGCGTTTCGAAACCATTGATCAGATTGTGATGACAGTTTGGTAGAGTGTTCCAGGGGACAGAGGTCTGCGCAGGTTCACAGCCCTAAAATAAAGATCCCGCTAGATGATGCTGAAGACACCAACTTCTATACTGATTGCAATTAAATTTGTATGGCATTATAACCATACCAATCCTAGTTATGTCCTACTTATGTCATTAAATTGAAAGGTTGTGAGGATGTTTGTGTCTCTATCACACAAAAACTACGGAACAGAATTGAATGTATAGTATAGCACATAGGATAAAAAACCACGTAGACAAAACTGCCAGGCAGAGCTAGTAAATTATAAATACACATCGAAATAATACCTATTCCTTTCCGTCTATTAATCAATAGTTGAACCCACCCTTTGCCCAAAGCCGTTTCCTCCAAGAACATGACGTAGTATAGCGGACACACCCCAACCGACATATCGGTCCACAGGATACGGTAATGGTCGCAGAGAAATGGAAGGCGGAGAGTTGGACTATTTTGGTATAACTAACTTCTGTGTAACAGAGATTTATTTTGAGCTCTATTTCCTCCCGAGACGTGTCTGTGATATTACGTTAACTAAAATTCAACTGTTTTAAATAAATAGATTGATACGTAGGCTGAGCGTAGGCAGCTGTTTATAATGTCAAATGTAAAATTAGATTTAACTAATGAATGGGATCTGTTTTTCAACTCAAGAGAAACACCACCAAATATAATAATATTAAGGTCTTTTCGATTTTCAAAGGACATGTACTGAAGAATAACCTGTTACAGACTATTTTTACAGGAAATATAAAGTAGTCGCGACATATATATTTTTAATAATCATTGCTAGTACTGAATCGTAGACTCTTAACAGATTAATTATAAAGGGTTAGAGCGCCAGTTTTAACTATGCATACCTCATTCGGTTCTTCCACACTCATGAGTCTTTATACGCATGCATACGTACATACATACACATATACATCAAGTCTCACGGAGAGAGCAGAGCGCCAGTTCTCTCTAGACTTACATACCTCTTTCTGTTCGTCCACATTCATCAGTCTCTTCATACATCATTCGCCAGTTTAGAATACTTTTTACGTGCCTATCCTTGGATATTCCAGGATTCATGGGTTTTATCTAGGTGGAAAGTGGTATTGTCCAGGATTTTCATAAGATTCTTGCATTGTTTCATCATTTTTCGTCATTCATCTCTTTTGTATGTCCAAACTATAGTGGCATGTCTTTCCTCATTTTTTCAATGTAAATACATAGGGCCATACATTTTGATCAGAATATTAGGTACAAAACTTTCAATTAAATTCTATTAAAGGAGCTCAAATATGATGTACAAATTGTGTTGGCTCTCGAATGCTGCTTGTTTAAATTTGACAGCTGATGCTGAGCTGAGCTGAGCGGATGCAGAGTCATTTAAGATCTTACATACTTTTGATTATAGACTTCAAGTAATGTACAAATAAATTTCATTGAAGTAGCAAAAAGTGTAGACGATTCCATTGCAAAATATATTAATACATCTGGTGTTGCCATTGTGTCATTGAAGGCTCCACAATCCGGTAGTGATGTTTGCTTTGTGTGGATAAAATGTTTTACTGAGAAGGTTAACGAATTTGACCTCATGATGAATGAAAAATAATCGCCAGCTGATTTTCCAAAGTATTGTATTGTATTGGCTAGCAGTGCCTCCCGATTTTGACCGCGTTAAATTAATATACATATTTATTTTCTGCTTTGCTTTCTAGGAAACCATGATGATATATATTGCCTCAGCAGCATATATAGCTTTCCTAAATAAAAGGGATGTCTAATGCGCATAAAATCGGATAATAGATTTGTACACAACTTTGAAAGTTAGTTACCGCTACTAAGAGCGCATTGCAATAGGGCCCAGATTTCGACGGCTTTTAGCTGCGATTGCGAGGAATTCCGTGTGTTCATTAGAATGACATAAATGTACAAGACAAATATATGCCACATTAATTTCACAAGGTTACTTATTTGTTTATTAAAAATACTGATTCAGAGGAAATAGAGTTACGATAGTGTAATCCTTAAAAAAAACAACTCTTAAATGATACATGAAACTTGTTAACGCGAAGTTGGTTGCGAGCTATATCGCAAATGGACAATGAGAATTTCAATTTACGTATACTTAAGAGTTGTTCGTTTTAGTTAAATCCAGTATTTCATGAACTCGCTCCATTTATTCCAAAGTATCATCAATCACAATGAAACGTGCACAAGTATTGCAACAATTTCAAATAGCAGCTAAATTTGTTTACACCAAACCACCTGGACCTCTGTATACTAACATCTGCCGCTAGCTTGGGGGTAATTTTTCACCGTCAGTCGCTACACTACAGCTGTCAGGCAGGTGGGTGCGCGTGCCAGTGCGCGAGTTTTTTGACAAATTTCTCTTATACCTACACTTAAACTTATACTGCTACTGGTTGTAAACTACGACATTGTATATAGATCATATTCTAGAATAAGAAAAAAAATCAAAAAGCAGGCAGCTGGTATGCTTAAAACGCTAGTTTGTCCAGTGTTTCCTAATGTATTGTTGTGACTAATAACCACATTAATTCTAGATATAGAAAATGTTAAGTTATGTTCCTCTTAATAAAAATATCTATTCATGCTAGTATTCAATCAAAGACAACGGCCAGAGTCATTGAAGCATTTCGGGAATAAGGAGGTTGCATTGCTAGCTACAAGGGACTGACAAAATCAGCTCGGCCTAAACCGGCCCAAAAAACGTTTTGGAACCAATTATAAATCCAAAATACTCATTGGTTTAAACTTAACTGTTCTCATTAGTGTACAGACAAACCCAACGATAAAAGCAGCAACATAACAAAAGAAAGAAACAGTTGTCTCTGTTATTAAAGGAGGCTTTAAATTAGCCTTGCGTTTTCAGCTACGGAGGCAACCATCCTACGTAATATCATGTTAACACGCACATAAATGTCGTATTCATATTAACAAGACGATTCAGCGATGGCGCATACGAAGTTTTTATGTTTCCTAACAAATGATCTCGAGCTCTACTGTCTATTCGTCTCCATTGAACTCGTACCATATTAGTAAGAAGATTTTTTACGCCTTCCCACAAGGGTTCCCGAAGGGGTAGGTACCAACCCACACATCCACTCTCCACCAGAGATATATTTTAGGTGCCAACGTGACAGATGGCGAGGCCATCGCCGTTACTCAAGCACGACAACCTAAGAATTTCTTCTCAAACGTATGCAGGTTTCCTCTCGATTTTCCTGTTCGTTTTCCTTCACCGTAAAGCTATATAAAAAAAAAAATTGGTGTATTAGTCCGGATTCAAACTTGCAATCTTTGTGTTGCAAGCAAATCAGACACTTGACTGATATCAACACAGCCCGTTTAGTTTATTTCGGCTATTTTCATAGTGTCATGTCTTACAGCATTCTTTTATGGGGTAATGCTGCAGACATTGGATCTATTTTTGTGCTGCAGAAGCGGGCTATTCGTGCAATTTATAGCCTTAGACCTCGTGATTCTCTCAGAGAATTATTCAAAGAAATTGACATATTGACCGTGCCATGTCAATATATATTACAAAATGTGTTATATATTAGAAAGAACATTGTAAAATATAAGAAAAATAGCGACTTGCATATATTGAATACACGTAATAAAGATAAACTCCATGTACCTTCAGCTAGATTGCATAAAACTAGCAACTAATTTGTTGGGCAAGGTATACGCTTTTTTAATAAGCTACCGCAGAAAATAATTGAATTACCTTTTGTAGAGTTTAAAGCTGTCATTAAAAGTAAATTAATACAAAAAGCTTATTATACAATATCAGATTATTTGAATGATGGCCATACATGGCAATGAATTGCTCCTCTTATACAGAGTTTATATGTTACTTAATCTTTTTCTACCCCTACGTAAAAGGGAACAAATGTTAAAAGAGAAAACCGGGGAGTTTGTTTCGCCGTTTCTTCTCCTGGCGGGTATTTTTCTTGGAAACGGTGGTAACTTTAGTTTTTGTTAAGTATATGACGTTCAATAAGTGTTCCCTGTGTCCCTTACGTTGAATAAAATATTTTGATTTGATTTGATTTTGAACTACTCGACCAGTCGGTCACCACGGCTGTTCGGCGATCTAGTCTCTATGCCTACCCCGTTTGAGACTCGGCGGGATGAATTGTATGATTTATAAATACGGAAATGTTCATTATTTTACGGAATACCTGTAGAAGTGTGGAAAGATTGATGAATACTTGACAGAAATAAGCGAGATACTTATAGAAGGTCAAATGGCTGACTTTAACTATAAACTTGAAGCAATTATTAAAGAACTTTCTTAACAACATAAAACTCAACCACAAAAGGAGGTACTAGAAACTCCACGAAGTTTCAATTTCCAGCATCGACAAAAAGCATCATCCATGACCATGACCAAAGACTTAATCTCAGTGATTCAAATAAGGCTGGAGAAATTATGAAAACACCTAGGCAGTCGATGGTTATCTCAGATACGTTTGTATTGAAGTTAACTATCCCACAGTTGTCAATGCGCAGTCGATGTAAGCGCAAGTTGCCGTAAAAGGGAGTGACCGTGTACGGGACAAGCGGTCATAGTGATTTGAAAAACTCGGTCCTTCGAGCCGGACGTGACCTCTTTGGTACATTACTGAGATTTCAAGTAAACGTTTGCAAGCCATCAGTCAATTAACGTCACCAATACTTTTGGGTGGTATCCAGTAAACGCGTGACTAAAAGTTGTGAATCTTTATTGATCGTATCGAAGTTCTACGGACTTTAACGGCAGAATAATGGGACTTAAATCTCAGCTGCACGCGAGCATACCGAGATTGTAAGATAAAGGATGGCACGGATCAGCAATGGCGGGCTGGAGATGTGCTTGCGCATCTGCCGGCCCACGTGCCGCCTCCGCGCTATGTTTTTCCCGACGAACATTTTTTTATTTCCTCAACGCATTCATCATTCACAGCAGATGCAGTAATAACAGGGTTACCTGGTTCTTTAATTAAATTTATTTCACCCTTCGGACAAATTTAATTACGTAGGCATCAATTCGATAATCTTTGTTCCTATCCATATTAAGGTACAATATCGTATCACACAAAAGAGCCATGAGAGTTGTTTTGGCCTGATTTCGGCGTGTCCACATGTGCGCAACGGAGCGTCTGTTTTTTGTCAATCGACATCTGAGGTCAACTCCGTAACATGTGCGAATAGCTTGCATATCTCTTGTGAACAGGATATTGGGTAACGTAAGGATTTGGACAGTATTCTAGCCCACGCTTATGCTTTCGCTCATAAAATTTTAGAGGCAAGGCAATGAAGGCAGTGATTATTGAGGCTGTAGATATTGAACAGCTGCCGCAATAAACACATTTGGATTAATGATTAGTAAATCTCTGAACTAAAAGCTTTTTCTACTCTCTCGCTTTGTTAGTGACTATTCAGTTATAAAGATATTTCAACTACTCGAGCCAGGGACATGCTTATGGCTCTGTTGTGTAACCTCTATGGTGGTGATTAAATCTCACCATTATTATTAACTGGCTCCATTGAAACACCCACCGTCTTGGTAGGCGGCTCGGAACTATGCCGTCCACCCACAGCGGCTGGTCCCGTAGGCGCACCAGGGTCACACACACAAGCTTTTATTCATATACCTCTAAACTCACTTCGATTGTTCATGCCAACTCAAATTTACATTCGGAGAGTCAATGTCGTTTGACAGACGCAAGGTCCACCATTGTTTTAGATGTTTCGGTGGTCCGTGTAGAATATCGCCAGTTAATTTGAATAAACAATTATTATTCGTCGCTAGTTATCCTCGGTGCAACTTAATGAGTGCACGTATGATTGTGCGTCGTGCAAGCCAAGATCATCAGGTCATCCACGTAAACAATAAAAACCATGTCAAAGATCCATTATACATGCATAATAAACCTTTAAAAAAATTACCATTTATTTTCATGTTACTTTTCAAAAGGACCATCGGCTCGAGTTTTTCGACCTGTCCGAACTGTAACGGTACGCAAATGGATTGAGCACTAGAGACACATATACATTGTCACAACACTGCCGATAATCCGATCCGTTTAACTGGAATGCACTAAGTTTTGTCACAAGTTAGTAAACACACGTCGTAGAGCTCACAGATTGGATGTATATACACCCAATCGAGCACGCGGCAGACTGCAGACTGACCCGGCGGCTGGGGCGACGCGGCATCAGCGCCATGCGACGCGCGGTAGCGCTCCCCTGCCCCCGTCTCGCGCGGTCTCTACACCCGAGACGAATCCAGCACTAGGTAGCTTTGTGATTACGTTATAGATTAAGCCATGGATTAAGCACACCTCTGTACTGTATGTGTATGACACAGGTATTTTTTATCGTTTTACATAGCCTCTCTCTGTAAGAATGTTATGATTTGACGCGTCGACAAGCTCTTGAGGCGCGCGGCCTAGCGATGGCCCGTGCGATAATAATAATATAGAGGTTTTAAACTTATTTACGCTAAGTAAGACCGTTATCTTGCATGTTACACCCGACGCCACAGCGGTTAAAGCTATGTTTATTATGTAAAACGGCCAACAACTATTTTCGAACATAGGTATTGGTCAAAGATATTTTTCTGTTAGCTGTCTGGTTTATTAGTCAAAGCTCCGAAGCTGCGAAGCTAGAGGTCGCGGGTCCGATTCCCAACGGGAGTATTAGCGTGATGGAACGTGTATTAGTAGTCTTGTGAACTAGTCTGATGTACATACTTATATTAGTTTAAGAAGTTTTTGGGACGTTGAATTTGTGTGGAGTTGTCCCAAGGTATTATGAATATAAAAATTTTGATCTGAAATCCTTGAGCTACCTGTGCTATTCATCCTATCATAACATTAATCAATCGCTATCAAAAACCTATTGAGCATATCATTAACGATACCAACGGTGACATAAATAAAGTTTTCTTAAAGATAGTAACTAAGGATGCGCAAAGATTAAACGTCGCTGATCGACGTGCTAATTCCACTTGATGAAGAGTTATTGGCTCACGCCTCTTGCCCGTAGCTCAATTCGAGCCTTTATTTTCTGCGAGGAATATTTCCCTTTTGAAAAGACCGTTATTATAATCTTTATTCGCTCGTCTATCAAAGCCTTCCTTTGGAATCGCTTGAAAGTGTTTGGATACATCCCAAATTTAATTTAAGTTTTGAGCAAAGCCTTTCGGACACCTTTACGTTCAGGGCAAAATGGATTTTCTCCTTCTTATAATTAGACATATTATCAGTTACACGCCTAGAGATCGTACAGAGGCGATAAATTGTTAAACTAGTTTGAATTGGAGCCGTCTATCAGCTTTGGGCTCGGCACTTTTAGTTTTATTTTCTGAATAAATTCTGGGAAGGTCGGGTTCCAAGGACGGCTCATATTTTACTTCTCTTATTAGATTAACTAAATTATTATTGGTTGCCTCGGGCTTCAGTTACCTACGTGTTTCGAGGCGGATCATCGGGACTTTATTAATTAGTCTCCAATTACAACCTTAGTTAAAGTTTACAAAACCGACATAAATAAAATAACATCGAAATTCTCTATGTTTTAAATACAAAATGTATTTGTAAACTTTTTGAGATTGCGTATTAAGACACCATCGTTTGGGTAATTCATTCAAGGATGAACTTGAAAATACTCGGTGAGCATGTATTTAGAGACTAAAGATGTGTATTAAGCGAGAGCTATAAGCCAAGTGAGGATTGGCAGTCTACTCTCTCTATTGATGAACTCAGCATGATGATACGTTTGAATATATAGGTAGGTAGAGGAGATAAAATTTATTTCCAGTAAAGGAGCTTCGATAATTACTAAAGAGAACAACAATTGTAAAAACAACTTTTTAAGTGTCGGATAGCGTAATTAGGACTCTCCTTTTAAAACGAAATAATTAGCTAATAAGGACCGGTTTAGTTTCAGAGGTCATTGCACTCGCAGAAACGAAAGGGAACGAATGTTTTAAAGAAATTAAGATTGGGGCGATCGCTTTTTGCGACTTAAAAGCTACTTTCAAACTGCATATTGCAGAGGCGAATTTTAATAAGATTTGGTAATTTTTATAACTTTTTTATTAATCACAATCGCATTATGTGTAATTATTGGCTTAATGATGTCTGTCCAGTAATAATACTTATGATCAGTAGTTGGTAGTTAGTTTCAACTGTTCTTTGTAAATATTATGTTCTTATTTCTGTAATAAATAGTTATGTATGTATATATTATCTAACCCTGCTTAGCCAAAGTTACTACTAGAATTTCGAACTAGGCTGTTAAAGTTGTTTGATTATTGGAATTAAAATGAGATAGGTTTCCGACCGTTGCCTGCGACGCAAAGGTCGCAAGTTCGAATCCCGACTGTACCAATGAGTTTTTCTGAACTTAAGTACAGTGATTAGTCACACCACTAGCTTTACGGTGAAGGAAAACATCGTGAGGAAACCTGCATACGTCTGAGAAGAAATTTAAATGGCGTATGTATAATCGTGCTTGAGTAACGGCGATGGACTCGCCATCTGTCACTTTGGCACCTAATATACCTCTGGCGAAAAGTGGGTGTGTGGGTATTAACTATACTCCTCTGGCTACCCCTTCGGGGACCCTTGTGGGAAGGCGTGAGGATATATTATTACTATTATATTATGTTTTGTTTGACAACAGATGCCTCATGATATTTCAGTTCAATGTTCCTTTGGATAATTCGTGCTGAGTCAGTAAATGAATTTCAGTCTACAAAATAGTTTGATAGCTTCAGTAATTGCAGAATAGACCTTATAAGATATCTGATGACCTCATCAAAAAAATCATTATTTTTATATGACCGTATAAATATTCCATCCGTATCTTAATGCCATCCTAACAGGGTCTTGAAGAAGTAGGCAGAGGCCTAGTCTCTTTCCAACGGAGATGTATTTGTGTAGGTACCTGCATTTCGGGCACTTTTGGGCACCCTTGAATTTCCTCTCAAACATTACCATAAGGTTATAGTGTGACAATCACTTTACTTAATTTCAGAGCAAAACAGTTATTGATAATAATCGGTGAGGTTAGAACTTGCAATCTTAACTTTGCAGGTAACAAAACAACGGCTCTTTCGTCAGTAATATTGGATTTATCTTAACAACTTATCTCCCAACTAAACAAATATTCAGCACTGCATTATTTACCTGCGTTGCATTATTTATCATCACGAAGGCCAGCCCACGCATAGCCACTTGTTGGTGCCCACACGTTTTGTCTCCGATGCTCCCTTCACGCTCTAGAAGTTGTGAACCACTTTATTCCTGTCCTAGGAAACTGGTATGTTTATGTAATGCGCATTTCAACTATCTTCGTGGTTACAAACTATTTGTCCGCTCCTTAAAGGATTCGCGAATTATATTCCATACACGCTTTTGATCTTCATACTTCTTGGTTAGAAATGTTGAATTTTGGAGCAATTGTCACCATCTATTTTACGTCCTTGGATATCTCAAGCGTCAGTATTGAAAGTTAGTCTCTATGATTTTATGTGACAAGGCGTGAAGATAAGAAGCTAGTCTTAAATATAATACCTAGTAAAAATATAAGTACTGTGATTAGTCACACCACGAGCTTTACGGTGAAGGAAAACATCGAGAGGAAACCTGCATACGTCTGAGTATAACTTCAAAAGTGTATGTAAGTAAAGTAGTGCTTGAGTAACGGCGATGGACTCGCCATCTGTCACGTTGGCACCCAAAATATATCTCTGGTGGAAAGTGGGTGAATACTACCTATCCACCTCTGCCTACCTCTTCGGGGACCCTTGTGGGAAGGCGTGAGGATATATATATATATATTATTATACACGTTCGCTAATTTCGTGTATTCTTAATGTTCGACCCAGGATTGTTCGATAATTTTTTACTACGTGGTTGGCCATTTGCCACTTTCCACTTATGGTATATACTGCCCATATGTTTGACTCAGACCACACTAGTCACATACCACAAGATACCTACGTGTCACAAAACTTACAATTAATTGTGTTTTCTCCACAAATTCCCTATTAATTCGGCAATTTAGTAGATTGAGAACCGAGATTATAGGTATGTAAACGCAATAATTTGCGGTGAATGTACCGAAATGAATCCCCAACACAATTTAGTTAAACACAAAATCTAAATAGGTATTTCTTTAAATTATATTTTTTTGTTGTCGAAAAGCAATATAATTATCGCGTGAGTTTATTAAATTAATTGAGGTGTTCGCAGAAAATTATTTACGAATCACAATTCTTAAATAATTTTAATAGGTATGAATAACTGATAGACTTGGAAATCAGAGTTGAAGCGGTCGCTATAACCGAAATCGGTTGGACCATACATGCGATCTCTGCGAAAAATGTGCCCAGTAACGATCTTAGATCGAGTCAGCAATGAAGAGATTCACAAATCAACTGGCGTGAATGAGGGTGTAAAAGAAGAAAGGCATGTTACGTTTTGGACATATAGAAAGGATTAGAGAAGAAAAATTGACGAAACAGATATACCAAGCGAAAGTTTATGCAAGAGGCAGAGGAAGACCACGTTCCAATTACCTAGATCAAATCGATCGGACGCTCAAGGATGGGAACGTCAAGAGTACTCGAAACCGACGAGCATCATTAAAGGGACTGATGAATGTGGACGAAGAGAAAGAGGTATGTAAGTCTAGAGAGAACTGGAGCTCTTAACTCTGAGCCTATTCCGTTAGGGACTCGACGCGATGATATGTATGTATGTATGTGTAGGTAGTACCCACACTCCCACTTTTCGCCAGAGATATATTTCAGGGGCCAGCGTGACAGATGGCGAGTCCATCGCCTATCTTCGAGCACAACCCATTCCTACTCGGGATTGGAACTTGCAATCTTTGTGTTGAAAGCGACTACCCGGACCACTCGGCCACCACGGCTGTATGGATAGGTATACAATATTTACATACGAGTCTACTAGCCACTAATGATGCAGCCGTTGACCTTTGATGTTAATTCGCGATGCATACCTGCCGACGAGTTCGATTGCCAGATCTGAGCACAAAATAACAACATATCACCTCACGATTATTGTAATATACCTCTGGCAGAAAGTGGGTGTGTGGGTATTACCTATACACCTCTGCCTACCCCTTCGGGGACCCTTGTGGGAAGGCGTGAGGATATATTATTATTATTATTGTAAGGAAAATCTGTAGCCTTATATTAATTCTGGTAGGGATGTCGCGGTATTTATTATTCACCGTTACCAATTATAAAGTAGGGTATATTTCGTGAGAAGCGAAATTAATTCAAGTTTGGAGTAGATTACAAAGTATATATTCTTTTAATATTGCTCTTGTCTTCGAATAGTAGGTATGTGTTTGATTTTATTTCGCTATGAATATGGATGAAGCGAAAGAGGTTTGTAAGTCTGGAGAGAACTGGCGCTCTATACTCTCTTTGCCTAATCCGTGAGGGAATTGTATATATCGGCGTTTCAAAATAAAATACAAAGCAAGTCTTGCATAAAATTGTCCAAAATTCTTCATTCTGGCAACACAACTCCCGGGTTGGTATTTCATATGTAAATGTAACTTACCTTCTTGCTATCCGCCGCCTGCCAATTATTTCTGTTTGTCTGTCCAAGGACAAAAAGGATAATGTACTTTAAAATAACCCCTTTTTTTATTTAAAAACCCTTCATTAAGATTATGGGGCTCAGCAAAGGTTGTTGTTGGTTCATTAAGACGTTACAGAAATTATCTTAATTCAAATTTATTTCAGAGAGAATGTGTTAACGGTAATTCATTGAATGGCAATAATATCAACACTTAATAAACTTAAACCCAAAATGTATCTTCAAATCTTACAGATATGAAGATACATTCTGGGTCTGACTTCTCACTTTAAGCCTCACGGGTCCCCGAAGGGGTAGGCAGAAGGTGTAATAACACCATATTTTACCGGAGATATAAGTGTTCAGGTGCCAGCGTGAGGGACGGGATTGTCGCGGTTGCCCACTACACAATTTTGCATACGTCTTCGATTTCTTAAACGGAGGTTTTCCTCTTCATTTTTTCCTTCGTTATAAAATTAGAGTTGTGTGATTAATCACTCCGATAAAAAATAGGGCACGATAAAAACTTCTCAAGAAAACATTGTTCATTGATAAGAAGGAGACGATATGTCTGTCTGTAGTATTGTTACAGCAACATTGAGCAATCGCAAGTGGTATGCACTGATATCTTATTATCACTGATATCACGAACCTTGAGATATTGGATCCTGTTTTTATTTATTAAGTCCATATATATCTGAAAGCTAGCTACATTGCTGAACAGAGCATGTCGCTTCTAGCGTTAGTAATGCAAAGGCATACTTTAAGCAAGCAGTATAGTAAGTAGCATTAGGTACTACACATATGTTGAAAGACAGTAGGTAGCAAGGCTGTAGCTACATTGCTGGACAGAGCATGTCGCTTCTAGCGTTAGTAATGCAGAGGCATACTGTGACCGCGGAAGGGCGACAAGAACGCTGGCGGCTTTGCTATGCTGTATGGAAATGCTGATTCGCTCAGCGAGATTGTCAGCTCTCTTGTCACAGAGCTCAATAAGCTTGCTCTTATTAAAATATATAAATGATTAAATTCTTTAAACAGTACCCCAATCGATTCCTGGAAACTAACCCACAAAGATACACGCATATATACTGGCTTCCCTATTCGATACATAAACTGCGTAACTGGATACAAAGTTACCCGAACACTAATTGGCCATCCCAGCCAGTATGGAATTACTAAAGTAGGGCGACAATGGGTTATGGTCAGAAAAGGGACTCCATTTTCAATATTTAGCCATGTACCGATAACGGCCTAAATAACGTTTGACAGGTTGTATGTACATCACAAGTGGACACGTCGATTATAATATGGACATAGATATTCACTGAACTAACCCAGAACTAACCAAGAAATGATAACCATACATGTATGAGTAAAGGGTGCGTATATTGTACGCCTTAAGTCCTGCACTATATTTACCCGTGTATTTTACTTTTAACCAACTAAAAACAAGAGGTTCCATTCGATACGTATTATAATTATGTAATTCTATTGTCAAGCCGTTTGATCCCACATTGGTAGGCGTTGTGATCGCGAATTAGATTTCCTTCGATAGGAAGTATTAAGGTGTAATGAGGATATTTGTTCGCTGTGTGTTACATTTATCTACCTTTATGTATAAATACTCACATGTCACGCAGACGTGGAAGGCCAAGATGATGGCGGGGCGAACTGTATGACCTGAACAATTGTTCGGAAGTAGCACTCGATCGCAAGGGTGGGGAGAGATGTAGGTGAAATTTGCACAGTAGTGGGACATACATTGTTATAAATAAATACAAACAAGTATGTATGACTTTAAATCTAGAGTAAAATGCCTGTACAAGAAATGATTGCTACCTAAATCATGGTTCACCTACAATGCGACAGCCCGCTATCCCTGGGCTATTTTGGACAATTTTATTTACATATTTTAACGCTCAATTGATAGGGGTTGATAAATTTTCGTGACCCAACTCAGGTACAAGAAGATTCAATTCAGGTTGACAAATATTGAGGCGGTCTGAAATGACTGGAGGAGCTTAGGTAAAGAGCCTGCTATCTAAAACAAAACTTGGACCGTAGACAAAAAAAGTACCTGGAGTTGATGATGATGAGTTTTTATGGATTCGACGAAAATCTTCGTACGAATATTATAAGGGCTATTATTGGTACGCTTATACAATTGACTGCACGGATCACACAAGGTATCTGAAGTTTCAAGACCAATTCGTTAACATGTAGGAGTGATTTCATAGGCGATTTTTTAGAAAGCAGTATGATTTGTATTCAATATGTTCCACAACGTGATAATTAAAAAGTTCTTATTATAATCTGACGTGTATCTTCAATAGAGTTTTTATTAGAATTAAAATTTCCAAGAACTATTTACTTTCAGAACGTAACGTAGAACAAAATAAGCTGAAATTCTCGGGCGTGCTCGCAGAGCCATAACTTACCTTGTTTTTATCGGCGTGGGCTAAACATCTGAGCCGTGTAATTATATGCATTTAAATTATTGTTTTGTGGCATGTGGCATGTAAACTACGATTACTCAGCGTGCCTCGCGGTTTCGCTCTCTTTCTTTCAATTTCATAGGTAGATTTTGTACGGAATAATCCAGATTATAATCTAAGTCAAATATCAGCCAACTCCGTTAAGTAGTTTTTTCATGAAATAGTAATAATCATCCTCTTAATCTTGCGAATCAATATCGCTTGCTAGCTATGCTGATAGTAAATTTTATTTTGAATAGCTACCTTAAAGAGCAAAGCTTTTCTTTTAAATTCATGATGTTTCATGGCCAAGTGAGAACATTTGACACCGACAAGCATGTGTTGCATTGATTTCGGATTATGTGAATAAAGTCTACGAGTCTAAATTAAAACAGTGCTATTCTCTCTGCCTAATAGCATGATAGGTACGCACACGTATGTATCATCTGTTTGCTGCAGTTTTTACGGACGTTCAATGAAAAAGTTTTGAAAGCATAGACAAAGAACAACAAAGCTCACTGGTTGTAAAAGCCAAGAATCCGGTGTAGCATTAGAACTATTCTACGAACCGCCAAGCTCCAATTATAATAATGGATATTATTTTTACGACACATCCTCCCGACATTCCCGCTTCCTATAATGAGGGAGAGAATACAAACAAAATGGCGGCTGTTGAAACATGAAATAAAACTGCACCGAATGAAAAGGAAGGAGTCGCAATTTATATGAGGAAAGTATCTTTCGCAACTTCAACTAATTAGTTTCAGGAATAAAGTTTTTAAATAGTTAAAGAGCCTGAATAGTTTCGGTTCGTAGAAAATCGTTTATTGGTACCTAATACTGGCTCGGAAATCTAAGAAAACGTAAAACTAAACTCAGTAATAGTTCATAGTACATCCACCTATGTTCATTCCTTGTTAAAAGCAAACCTCAAATAAAGGCCACATTAAACAAACCAACCATTTATTCCAACAATTAAAGCATACAAATGTCACAAATTACACAATGTAAGAAAATATCGGATTTAATTGGTGTTAGTAAATGGTTTCTTTAAATCGATCAGGAATGACCGACAGCATTATTTAAAGACGAGAAGATTGTGGCGTTTTGGTAACTGACTTCTTACTGTCTGTCTTCCTACTTATTAACAAGAAAATTTTTATTACTAGAGGACATAAGGGTCCAAACAAAGATCTTGGGTTCGTCACATAAGATCTTTTGAAGTCTGGCAAGTACCAGATAGTGTCAATAGTCTTTGACGGAAATGGATGAATATAATAAGACGTCACAGAAAGTTTTTAGCTGTGTTTGCATAGTAGGTACCTGATAAGTGCCTGGCTAGAGGCCTTTGCTTTCGCTAATATTCGCTAAGAAGCAATCGTTCCCGTTACGAGATAAAAAAAACTATGTACTGAGTGACAATAGTAAGTATAGCGCAAGGTCGGGCACCATCTGGCGGCAACAGTGCCGTGATTTTAGTTCCCACGATATATTTCAGCTAAGGAGCTACTTAACGGCTTAATTGTTATTAATTAGGATACTTGTTTGCACAAGCGTTAGATATGAGCATGCCATGTTGACGTCGCTTACTTACTTAAGATACATAGACTAGAGTTTCCTCTCTTTATGGTTACGAATTGGTTGATTTAATGCACTTGTTATTTTGCTAATTGGCGCAGGTTCCATCCCCAATTGTTAAAAAAATAGTGCGATATGTCCATTAATTATTTGTGTATTATTATTGTACACAAATGAAACAACATATCATAATTACAAATAATATATCCTCACACCTTCCGTCAAGTGTCCCCGCAGGGGTAGGCAGAGGTGTATAGGTTGTACCCACACCCACTTTCCGCCAGAGATATATATTTGGTGCCAACGTGACAAGTGGCAAGTCCATCGTTACTCAAGCACGACTATTCGTAAAAGTAAGTCAAGAGATACCTGAAGCGTTCCTCTCGGCCTATCCTGAAGTTATTAATGCAATAGACAGTTCGTATAGTGAGGATGGCTATTTGTCATCATGCTACTTGAGGAATCGGATAATCAAACAAATAGGATCAATCAGATCAAATTCAACGCAGTTCAAACCACGGGCACAGCGAGTATATGTTGAACACAAAAATTTAGAGATATATTAATATGGTAGATTCCTTCAACATAAATCTTTGTAGCTGAGTTTTTGAAGTCCTTAGTGTTTTTAGGCCCACTGTTTCTCGGTCTTCGGACAAATTCATTTCGCAACTCTAACGAGTCTAAAATAGCCCAATGAATCTTCGATACATTGTTTATTGATTGAATGATTTCTCAATAGCGATCGATAGCAGACAAAGCAATTGGTGTCAATTAATCATTATAGGTACATACTTTGTTTCGCCTCTAGTTTAGTATGAGGGTATTGGAACAAAGGGAGTGGCTGTCTCGCGGGTTTGATGTCTGATAGCAGCAAACATGTGCGCGATCAATTGCATTTGTTGTCTGGGTACAAGTATGCGACTGTTTTATAGGTTAACAACCTTTGTCAAAAATTTAAATCGGTTAGTATTAGTATAATTATCCACAGACAAATATTTGCCCATCTAGTGACTCGGAATTGGCGAGATGAAATATATATGTACGTACTTAATTACATCTTTGTAAAATAGCATATATGCTGACAGAAATTTATAAGATATTAATATTATTAATATTAATAAAATTCAAGGACTTATGTATAGTGCTTGAGAAACGGCGATAGTTACATCACCTGTCACATTGGCACCAAAATATATGGCGAATAGTGAGTATGCACTACACACCTCTGCCTGCCTCTTCAAGGACCGTGTGGGAGACCGTGATGATATTATAAAAATTATTATGATTATTGCCGTGTTGCGTTAAGCCGTGGTGGTCGAGTAGTTGCCTGCGAGACAAAGGTCGCAAGTTCGAATCCCGACTGTAGCAATTAGTTTTTCTGAACTTAAGTACAGTGATTAGTCACACCGAGAGCTTTACGGTGAAGGAAAACATCGAGAGGAAGCCTGCATACGTCTGAGCGGCAATTAAAAGGCGTATGTATACTCTTGCTTGGGTAACGGCGATGGACTCGTCATCTGTCGCGTTGGCACCTAAAATTGCTATATCTCTGGCGGAAAGTAGGTGTATGGGTATTACCTATACACCTCTGCCTACATCTTCGGGGACCCTAGTGGGAAGGCGTGAGGATATATTATTTTTTATTATTATTATTTTCAATTTCATGACTCACCATCAATATACGTACACATGTGTGTATGCAGCTGTTCTGTACAAATATCAATGGGCAGGAACGTGACCGACAAACGAACAACATTGCTATGTATAGTCCTCGTAATGAGTTGTATTTCCTTAGCCGATGTGTATTAACATTCGGGATTGAAAGCAAGCTCGATTGATTCGCTTCCGTTCAATGTCGGACACAATACATACATATTAAGAACTAGGACTAGAGTTATATTTCTCTCAAGAGTACTAGAAACAGCAGAGAGTACTGAAGAGATTGGTCAATGTGTATGTAGCGAAAGAAGTCTAGAAAGAACTGGTGTTCTCTGGCTACATGCGGGACTCGGTTTTAATGATATGTATGTAGCGACTAGATCTCTCAGACTACCCATCCATTATTATTTCCTCCTTTATCCCTATTTCCTCCCTTATCCCTAACGGCTTAAGTAATAACAGTTGACCGCCCGATCTTCCGAATGCCTTTTCTTCCAGAGTATAATTAAAAAACATCAATTTCATTTCATCAACTCGGTATTGGTAATCACCACCCAACAAGTCAGCCAATCCTCAGAGCAGTATGTCACAAATGAGATGCGTTTCCTCTACACCCACCACACCCTTCCAGTCATGTACAGGCCACCGAGTGCATGTTGAGCTTTGCGATACATAACTCGACAGTTTTGATAAATGTAGGGTAGGTCTGAAAATGACTCGCTGTGTTTCTATAGTGAGGAAGGAGTCCAAGGAAAACACGGTAATGGCTGAAAGAGGACCCGTTCGTCCGTTTATACTAGTTATTTATTTATTTGGATCACCAACAGGTAAGAACACCTTAATATTAACAGAATATGCCATAACAAAACATATATAAGTGTCCACCCAATTACAGGTA